>VMDO01011447.1:0-66708 GCA_007922755.1 Pedetes capensis | reverse complement strand
GATGACCTACCAGTCAGAATGATCAGAAGACCAATCCAGTGCATCCTGGTGGCTTTCAGCTTTGTCAATGAATAACTCAAAAGATAGTGCCATATTTGTTGTTGTTGTTGTTAGGTGCCGTCGAGTCGGTATCCGACTCATAGCGACCCTCTGTACAACAGGGGAAACACTATTGTCAGTGCTTCTCTGCTGTGCATAGGGTTTTCAATGGCAGATTGATTTTTGGGAGGGGGTTGCCAGGTCCTTCTCCCAAGCCTCCAGCTTCTGGTGTTCCCAGGCGGTCTCCCATCCAGGTACTAACCAGGCCCGATCCTGCTTAGCTTCTGAGATCTGACGGGATCCGATGCCACAGGGCTACGGCTGCAGGCTAATAGTGCCATATAGAATATCCAATATCTGAAATGTCTGGAGCCAGGAGTGTTTTGGAGTTGGGATTTGGGGGAGGAATATTTGTGAATATCCAATGAGATGTCTTGAGGATAAGATCCAAGTCTAAATACATAATTGATGCATCCAGGCCAGACCTTATACACACAGCCTGAATGTAATCTTATACAATATATTTAATAATCTTGGGCATGGAACAAAGTTTCATGGTGTGGAGGTTTCCACTTGTGGCAGCCTATCTGTGCTCAAAGAGTTTTGGATTTCATGACATTTGGGGTTTGGGGTTTTCCGATTAAAAAACTTGCTCAATTTGAAAATCATTCTTCCCTGTCCATGCCTACAGGTCTCCCAAAGCAGCACTGTACAAAGAAAGGTCGGTTCACTGCATGCCCTTAAAATTCACCAAATGGATATTCATTGATAACAAGCAACTCTGTTTATGTTTCAACCATTAAATCACAAGTCCTCCTTTCCGTTCATTTGCCTTCCGTTAACTTGGATAGGGCTCCCCTGGATGACTCCACTTCCCCTAGACGCCTTTACCAACCATCGCTAGGACCAGATGCCACCCCCAGAACCCAGCCAGAGTCTGTCTTTGAGTTCAGAAGCCTTCCTGGCTGACATGGCGACAAGAGACGCTCAGCATTGCCAGCGTCGCATCAGAGCGAATGAAATTAGTCTAATATGTTTGTCAACCGTCAGTAAGCTCAGCCTCCCCAATTATCCTGTCTAATTAGATTAGAAGCTGACAGCTGAGAAGCACGCCCTTGTGACATTTCAGTTTGCCATCTGAAAACGAGGAACACACCACCCGGCTTGTTTACCTCATTTAAACCCAGATCCTCTTTCGAGTTGTTACAAGAACTGATTTGGGTAATTAGCTGTCATCTGTATTACACTGGTTCATGTTCTCCGCGCCGCATACAGTAGGAGTACGGGGTACTGAGGCATCGCTTAAGGAAACCCGGGGCAGCGGAAGTGGGCTCCAGGCATCGTCAAAAGAATTCGTGAACGCTCGGGGATGCTTAATTTGGGCTTCGCCTCAAATCTCAGAATAAAATGGCCCACGTCGTACGCGATCATGAGTAGTGTTTGAATCAGCTCACAGAGATGAAAACCGATCCCCACACACGCTCAGACGCCACCTGGTCTGACTTGGAAAGAAAAGTCACGGTCACCAGGCACAGATTTTACGGGTTACAGAGTGTTAGGTGGGAGTTGCGCAGAAGGCAGTGAACTTCCATCCTGATTTTAAAGAGGAATGAAAGACACCCTCCCAGCAGCCATTCTCAGCGCTAGCTACAAGCCAGCTGCTGCCGGAGATTCCATTACGACTTCTTGTAACGTGGAAGGAACGATTTACAGCGTTCCCGAACCGCCTTACGAGCGAGAGCTTGAGAAACGGCTCTCAGAAAGGCCGGTATTTCTTAGTCCGGAACAGTTTCAAACAATAAATTTGAACAGAAGGCTTAACAAGGTTTTTGAACAGAGATTTAAAGTGGTTTTATCATGGGGGTCCTTCCAGGATTAAATGACATTGGACAGTGGCCAAGGCAAGCGACCCATTGTAAGCTACTGAATTCCACGGTATGAAGGGAAAGGGTTATGACAAGGCTCTTGAGCAGAATTTAGTGAGCAAAGGCAGTGGAGAGGGCTGGGCTGAAATGGCTAGCCATGCGCAGAACACTCTAGACTTTTAAAAGCTGTACTATGTGGAGTACAGGGCCCATGCAGGGGATCTAGGGTTGTGTTTTTACACGTTTTTGTCATATAAGAACTCTAACCATTTACATGATTTGCTGAGTAGTCTTTAAAAGCAACTCAAATTTTCTTTTCTTTTCTTTTCTTTTTTTTTTTTTTGGCAGGACTGGGGAATTGAACCCAGGGCCTGGCACATGCTAGGGCAGTACTCCACCACTGAGCTGCACCCCAAAACCCTTTTTAGTTTTTAAAAATTGTTTTTGAGATGAGGTCTTGCTAAGCTGCATGGGCTGCCTCTGGCCTCAAACTCACAGTTCTCCTGCGTCAGCCTCCATGTTGTTGTTGTTAGGTGCCATTGAGTCGGAATCCGACTCATAGCGACCCTCATAGGGTTTTCGATGGCTGACTGTTTCGGGATTGCCTTGGGAGTGGATTGCCAGGCCCTTCTCCCATTTTTGCGGTGCTGGGAATTGAACTCGAGACCTCAGAGACTGCAGCACAGCGCTCTACCTACTGAGCTAAATCCCAGCCCTCAGCCTCCATAGTCACTAGGATTACAGGTATGTGCCATAGCACCTGGCTGTTTCCTCCTATGTAAATTTAATTTAAAATTTTTGCATTGTTGGTTTGATGTGTTCGTTTTAGTTTTTCCAATACACATTTAATACATACATGGCTATTAAAATCTTAGTGTTCTTCCACATCCCCTAAAAGCATGACACATAACCAGCTGTCACCTGTCTATTCCCATTGGGGGTCATTACTGAGTCCTGGATGACCTCCATGCAGCTGAACAGCAGGAGTGGAGTTCAGTTGCAGCCCTTGAGAGTCTTCCTAGAAGATCCTAGAACTTCCCAAGCAAGGAGGGAGTCAGGTGGCTGTGTGGCATAAGAAACAACTTCCAGAATGAAGTGCTTAAGCTACAGCTCAAGTGGCACAGGAAAATTTTAAACCAAGAAAGGAACCTTTGGGTCTGTTGGTCTGTCTGTCTTTCTTTCTTTCTTTTTCTTTCCTTCCTTCCTTCCTTCCTTTATTCCTCCCTCCCTCTCTCCCTTTCTCTCTCTCTCTCTCTCTCTCTCTCTCTATTTCCTTTCTCTTTGTATTTTGGAGACAGGGTCTCACTGTGCAGCCCAGGCTGGCCTCGAACTTGCATCAATCCTCCTGCCTCAGCCTCCCAAGTGCTAAGATTACAGGCATGTACCACCCCTCCCAGCCCGAGAGGGACCTTTGAAAAGGGCTGCATTGACTCGGAGAGCAAGCAGAAGGAATAAGGCACGCCTCGCAGGCACATGGCCCCTTCCTCTCCGACCTGTCCAGGTGATCTTACCGATGTTTATCTTGCCTCCTCTCACCATTCTGGAGGGAGGATGTGCCTCACCCTCAGAGAAGCACAGAGGGAGGCGGAGCAACCTCGTGAAAGGCCACACAGCCAATCACAGCTAAAGAAATGGATCCGTGATCACAAGTCTGATGGTGGCCAGGGGGGACCGTCCAACTTCCGCCCTGAGGACCTGGGGTATCTGTACCCAAGTCCTGGGCTCTGAAGCCTAGCAGGAAGAGCACTGAACAGCAAGGCAGGAACCTTAGATGATAACAAGACATTATCAGCTGATCAGATCAGAAATTTCCTGATCGATTGCCCTGGGCTGGGACTGTCTGTAACCACCCTCCTCCTGGTGCCGCAGAAACCAGATCACAGGACGGCAACAGCAGGGGTCCAAGGTTGTCCGGTAGTGAGCGGCAGAGTCAGGGTTTGAACCCAGGCAGGCCAGGGCCCTGCTAACCTTCTCAGTCCTCTCTAGGACCATCGCCTTCAACGGTTCCAAGCTTCTAGGAAGTGGTTCTCTTAGGTTTGCCCTTCCCAAGGCACAGTATGAAAACCAGAGACTGTAGGATGGGGAACAGCACACTCACTGTGAGTAAGGAGCACCTATGACTCAGGCCAGCACAGAGGTGATGTCTCTTTCCTGGAAGGACACATGCCCTGGGGACAGTTTGTCCCATTCAGATTCCAACTCCAACCAGGACATATCCTTTTTGAGTTTCATCTGTAAAATGGGGCAGTAACGGTACCCATCTTATTAGTGTGCTGTGAGAGTTAAATTAGTTACTATGTTCATAGCGCATCAGCAGGCCTGGCAAATAGTCACTGTGCTATAAGTCACTATGGGAATGTGTCTGCCTGCGAATCTCAGGGCCTGTCAGTCTGTCCATCTCCTTAACTCATGGCATTGCTCCCAAAGACGAACAACTCCCCGGGCCAGGCTATCTTCTGGTAGATCCTACTTAATGGCATCTCCATCCAGCTGAAAACTTGGCCCAGATTCTACATGACCCATTCTGTCCCCTCTTCCACTGCTCCACATGGTACACTCTGCTCTGACCATGCTAATTGTCTGATCCTTAAGTGTTCCTGCCTCAGGGCCTTTGCACTGCTGTTCCATTTGCTTGGAATGCTCCACTGATGACTCCTTTGCCTCTTCCAATGCCTGTTCACCTTCCCTCCTTTATAGGTATTCATGTTATCTGGACACTCACCCCATCTGATGCTCTGCATATTTCACTTGTTCCTTTTGTTTATTGTCTGCTTCTGACATAGCACTTCTGTTCCACGAGTGAGGTTATTGTCTATTTTATGCACGTCATGTCCTGAGTATCTACCAGAGTGCCTGACACGACCTCAGTGCACATCTGCAGGATGAGTGAATCAGTAGGGAGTCAAAGAAGAGTGAGATGCCCTCAAACCTTTGGCAAGACACATGAAATACTGACTTCAGGAGCACAGACATCAGAAACAGTGATAACACCCAACTCAGAAAATGGAAGGAAATAAAAAAGGGCTGGCAATATCTGTCCATTTTCAAAAGGAAAATCCACTTGCCTGTGCCTTGGTGAAACCTCACCATTTGGTAGCAGCATGGTGACGTGCGCAAGAGCAGAGGATACATCTGAGCAGCCCTCGAGATTCCCAGACCCAGTCAAAAGCCCACGGTCACCCAAAGTCACAGTCATAAAGTAGAGTGAGATGAAGGCACTGGGCAGAGCGAGGTTCCCAGGGCCCTCCTGAGGCCCTAACAGGAAAGGTTCCTCCCAGACCTCTGCAATTTCTAAGCCAGAAAAGTTGTTGTTGTTAGGTGCTGTCGAGTCATGTCTGACTCATAGTGACCCTTATAGGGTTTTCAATGGCTGATTGTTCCGGGATTGCCTCAGGAGTGGATTGCCAGGTCCTTCTCCCATTTTTGTGGTGCTGGGAATCGAATTCGGGACCTCAGAGACTGCAGAGCAGTGCTCTACCAACTGAGCTAAATCCCAGACAAGCCAGAGAAGAGGAAGCGCTGAAGGAAGCCATGGCTGCCGCATGGCCAGGCTTCCGAGCGTCTCTTCTGGGGAGGCTGACAACCCTCCCCAGACTAACGTCAATGAATGCGCTTCTTCCAGATGCGTCCTGAGCTGGAGCCAGGTCAGCGTGACGAGGGAGGTCTTGCCAGGGCGCTTGGGGAAAGGGGCCCAGATGCTCCTAAGACTGAGAGAGACAGGCATCTCACAGAGGGCTGGGCAGCTGACAAGGGCACCTGGGGACACCACGTGCCCGTCTCCGTGCTGTGGCCGCTGTCCTAGCTCAGCACAGTGAGGGCCTGTGCTGGGCTCCGTCGGCCCCGGTCGGGAGGGGAGGCGAGAACAATGTGCCTTCCACACAAGGCTGGGTCCTGGCCCCAGAGGCGCGCAGCTGGGCGCACCTGGAACCAACTGTCCCAGGGAGCCCTGCGAGCGTTCAGAGGGTCCCACCCAGGGTCTGATGCGGAGTCTGGAGCCTGGATGGCTGGGGATGGGTGCCCAGCTGCGGGAGCCGCCTTTCATTTGGCTCCTGGCAGAAGCCGTTTGCTTCTGTGCCTTCAGCCCCGCCTCGTTCTGAGCATAGCGCGCCTGTTGGTTAACTGTCCACCAGCTCCACCGACATGTCAACAACCTAGAGACCTGGGGGTCTCCCCACCTCTCATCAACCCCTGTTACGCCATTCCTCCCTCCCGATCCCCAGATTTGGAGTTGCTCTGCTGTTTGCTGTCAAAATCCAAACGCCAATGTGATACACATTTGCTGAACATCTACCATAAGGATGGCAACATCAGCCGCTCTGATTTTTATTCAGTAATTTAATCCTGGGAAATCGTTAGAACCCGCATTCCAGGTGAGATTCCAAGAGCAAAAGCAACTTGCATGAGGCTCCCCAGCCACTGAGTGGCTGAGCTAAGACTTAAACCCAGCCTGACCCGACGGCAAACACGGCCACTACCATGAGCTCAAGCAGGTGAGTCATGAGTTTAATATTCTGAAGCAAAGCAGCTCAACTGGCCACTGCATTTAGCTCTCGCTGGTATAGACTCTCCATTAAAGAGATAGCAAGAGTCCCGCTCCCAGACTTACAGCGTAACTCTATCCTTAAAAAAAGGGATAACCTCAACACGTTTCATAAAATAGAATTTTAGGACTGTGGACGGTTCATTGTGAGATAGCATAGGCTCGCGATCGCCCGCTTCCCTTTTATCTTTGTAGCTTCTGATGCTCATAGAAACGTTTAGGCTTCCATCAGTTTGCCTAACTTTCCTCCCCTTTTACCCTTCCCCCTTCTTTTCAATGCTGCCTTTCAAAATAAAGACATATGTGACATTCAAGGCTGAACAAAAGAAAGGAGCAGTGGATTGTAGCAGAAGCAGCCGAAGACATAGAGATGACCTTCTGATGGGAAGGGTAATCAGCATCGCGTAACACTGCATATACGCACACATTCTGTCTATTGCGGGAATGAAGCAAGGACTCCAATTGTACCATGTAAGCCAAGGTGGGGAGAAGAAGAGTTACTGAAGAATCAGAAGATGTCATCTTCATCTGTACAGACCTTGCAGATAAATTCACACCAAGCGTGAGTAGGAAAGACGTGGGGAGAGAAATGAGCTGTCTATGGCACATGCACTGACCGTGGTGTCCCATTTCATTATCCCAGCAGTTCTCTGCGGGGAACGTCAGGATTTTCACCACTTCACCACTGACAAAGCTGAGGCTCAGGAGACCTGAGTGAGTTGTCCGGATCACACAGCAGGAAGGAGTTGACTATGAGCAGCCCTGGTAGGAAGCCAGCTCACCTTCCTCTGCCATTTTTCTTTTGTTGTTGTTGTTAGGTGCCGTCGAGTCAAGTCCAACTCATAGTGACCCTCATAGGGTTTTCAATGGCTGATTGTTTCGGGATTGCCTTGGGAGTGGGCTGCCACGTCCTTCTCCCATTTTGCGGTGCTGGGAATCAAACTCGGGACCTCAGAGACTGCAGAGCAGCACTCTACCAACTGAGCTAAATCCCAGCCCCTCCATTTTTCTCTAGTGTGAGCAAAATGCAGAATCTGGGGGAGGGGCAGGTGGGCAACGTGTTACCCTCCCTGTCCCTGCCCCCTGCCTTGTCCCTGTCTCTCTTCCTCCCTTCCTTCCTACTGTCCTCTCTCCCCTCTCCCTTCCTCTTCATTTCAGGATAAGACCAATACTTCATTATTTAGGAGCTGTAGGAAGGACAGGATGTCTGTTTTCTGATACCAGTATACATATGAAATATTCAGTGCAGCCGAAGCCACGTGGCTCATCTCTGGCCATACAAAAAGCACGAGACTGGGCTGTGATTCCATGTATTGCAAAGCCTCCTTCACTCGCTCCAAGCAGGAAGCACCGGGTTGGCCACTTTGTCCTTCCTGCACTAATGGCATAGAAGGGGGTTAAAGGAAAGAAGAGGTTTTGGTGTTGGGAAAAGGTAGACTCTACAAAGTCTGTCTCCATACTAAGTCTACTAGATTGAAGTAAGTCTACGGACTGAATCTAGAAATTAGTGAGGATTTTATTTAGGATCTAGTAAGGAGCTGGGATATAGCTCAGTTGGTAGAGCGCTGCGCTGCAGTCTCTGAGGTCCTGAGTTCAATTCCCTGCACCGCAAAAATGGGAGAAGTACCTGGCAATCCACTCCGAAACAATCAGCCATTGAAAACCCTATGAGGGTCGCTATGAGTTGGATACCAACTTGAGGGCACCTAACAACAACAACAAGTACACGCACTTAGGGATGGGAGAGGCTGGAACTACGAGATTCTAATTTACACAAGCAAAGGAAAACCAAGCTTCCTTTCTGGGTCTAGCTCAGTTCTAACCATTTTCTTGCCTAGGGTAGAGATAGCTAGGTGGTACAGCATAGTAGCCCACCGTTTGAAGGCAGCCAAACTTTAACTGAGCAAGGTATGTCATCTTCATCTTTACAAACCTTGCAGATAAATTCACACCAAGCATGAATAGGAAAGATGTGGAGTGCTTCTTGGGGACAATCACTCAGTAATTCAATATTCTATATCCTCATCCGTAAAATGGACATAGTAATACCACCTAACTCACCAGGTTCTTGGGAAGACAAAATGACCATCACATTTGTAGAGGGTTTAGCATGGTGTCACACACACTGTGAGTACCCCAGCAGTGATCATGGTGACAGTTAAACTACACATCATTTACGGGGTGATTTCAACTATATAAATATGACATGGATAGACTTATGCACACAGCATTTTGTTTGCTACCAGTCATCCTGCCCCCCATTCCATTCCTCTTTGCAAATGCCCAGCACAAGCTGCTAGAATTGAATATGCTACGACTATGCAAGGGAATTGGACTCTGTGGATCACAGCAAATTATGGATGATATCGCAAAGGATGGGAACATCAGAGCACTTCCTTATACTCAGGAGGAATCTGTACGTGGACCATGAGGCAGTTGTTCAAACAGAACAAGGAAACGTTGCCTGGTTTAGAGTAAAGAAGGGTTTGCATCATGGCTGTATCCTTTCACCATACCTCTTCAATCTCTATGCTAAGTAAATAATCTGAGAAGCTGGACATTATGAAGAAGAACAAGACATCAGGATTGGTGGAAGACTCATTAACAACTTAGGTTATGCACACAACGCAATGTTTCTTGTTGAAAGTGAAGAGAATTTGAAACATTTACTGACAAAGATCAGAGAACACAGCCTTCAGCATGGATTGTGCCTCAATATCAATAAAACAAAAATCCTTACAACTGGGCCAGTAAGTAACTTCATAATAAGTGGAGAAAAGATTGAGGTTGTCCAAGATTTTGCTTTACTTGGCTCTACAATCAATATCCACAGAAGTAGCAGTCAAGAAATCAAAAGATATGTTGCATTGGGAAAAGCTGTTTCAAAAGATCTCTTTCAAGTGTTGAAAAGCAAAGAAGTCACATTAAAGATGAAGGTGTGCCTGACTTATGCCATGATATTTTCAGTTGCATCATATACTTATGAAAGCTTTACAGTGAATAAGGGAAACAGGACAAGAATTGATGTCTTTGAACTATGGTGCTGGAGACAAATAGTGAACATACTATGGACTGCCAAAAGAGCCAACAGATACATCCTAGAAGAAGTGCAACCAGAGTGCTCCTTGGAAGTAAGGATGGCTAGACTGCATCTTACATATTTTGAACATTTTTTCAGGAGGGATCAGTCCCTGGAGAAGGACATCATGTGTGGGAGAATGGCAGGTCTATGAAACAAAGGAAGACCCTCAATTGGATGGATTGACAGAGTGGGCTACAACAATGGGATTAAACATAAAATAGATTGTGTGCCTGGCACAGTGTTGGGGAGTGTTTTGTTCTGTTTTACATATGGTTGCTATGAGTTGGACCTGACTCAGTGGCACCTAACAACAGCAGCAACATTTCCACTGAGGACACTTCCACATTGTTGGGCTGAGTAGATTTGACTACATACATACACATATTTAGGAATGTATACAAATTATTAAAGCAGATCCCCTACTGTTGAACCTGGTCCTTAGGCGTGAAAGGGCAATCTGCTCCAATTCTAGGTGGAAAAAAATCACAGCATGCTTTAGGGGAAACTTAAAGGACTGTATTTCAGTCTTTTGATTTCCAAGGCTAGCGCCACTGGAGTGTTGTTGTTATGGCCTTTCATGCAATAGACCATCAGGGGCTGTTGGCTCGAGTTGCCAACCGAAGGAACGGCCACAGGCAGCTTGAGTTTCTGTGACATGACACAGAGAGGCAGATCTGAAACTCTAGGGTTGCCTCCCACCCCCAGAACCTCTCTCTGACTTTCTGCAACATTGATGGGATTCAAACACAGAGGAGATTCCAAGTGCATCCTGTTAGCACGAGTTGCTGGCTATAACAAAGTCTATCAAATTATTTGATAAAGATCTATTCATTATCCTTATCCAAGCCAAAGAAAAATATAATTGAAACCTGGTTACATGCTATAGTGGATATGGGAATAACATTTCCTCTTCCTTTCCCCTAATTAGAAAAACAGGGGCTTAGAAAAAAATGCATAAAGGGAGATCAGATAAGAGGACAGATTTTGGATTCTCATGGTTTGGGGCTCTTTTTTGACTGACTCACCAGTTAAGAGATTTTATAAACTCCAAAAGTGAAATAGTGTATACCACAAATACGGGTCCCCCGCCCCCACTGCAGAAACACAATGACTGCCTTGCCCATAGACGCTCCTCGTCCGATGTTGAGTGTTCCGTGAGTGATAAAGGCTGTGGGTGTTTTTGCATCTGGGGATGGTTCAGTGAAGTAAAAGAAAGCACATCGATAAGAAAGCCCCAAGGCTACTTTATTGGTCAAAGAGCTCTCTCATGGCGATCTGGGGAGGGAGGACAAAGGAGGGGAGAGTGTGGGCAGGAGAAAGCCTCAGCACTTGGAGGCAGGGAGGCAGCCTTCTCTACCCAGAAGTGTTCATCGTACCTGGAGAAAGGAGAACAAAGAACAGATTGCCGCAAGGTCTCCATTTGGACTGAGCCTGCAAGGGGAGGCAGCCACCTGCTGAACGTCCAATGTCTCTGTTCAACTCCACTTCTCTTTCCTGTTAAGGCTTCTTTCAAAATGTGAGTCATCCCAGGAACACTTAGGCATTAATCCATTGCCAGCCATTAACCCAGATCAAATGACCAAAAAAAAAAAAAAGAAAGCTAGCTGTGTTCTTCTGGGGGAATGCTTCTCTGTGGTCCTGGTTCTGAAATTCTGGAGAAATAGGACTCTGGGTAGATGAGTATTGATGGGCAAGGAGGGAACTTGAGAAAGTATTATGTTTGGATCTTAAATATCCCCCCAAAGCCCACAGGTTAAAGTATTGGTCCCCAGCCTGTGGTGCTATTGGGAGGTGGTAGAACCTTTAGGAAGTGGGATCTGGTGGAAGGAAGTTAGGCCATTGGGGAGGTGCCCTTGACAGGGATATTAGGACCTTAATTCCTGCCTCTCTTTCTCCTGTTTCCTGGCCTCCATCACATGCTGCCCCCATGATGTATCACGCCACGTGATGGGGGGCATAAAGTGATGCGGTCAAATGACCGTGGCCTGAAAATCTGAAACCATGATTCAATAACCTTTTCTCTTCATAAATTGTTTGTCTCAGGTATTTTGCCACAGCGACAGGAAGCTGAGAAACACAGAAAGATAGGATGTTTCTTAGGTGGATTGCGAAAATGGGATAAAGAACTTGGGAATGACTATTATGTAATTGGCCCAATATCTGTGGTTTCTGTATCTATAGATTCAATGAATTATGGATCAAAAATATTTGGGAAAATGTTGCATCTGTATGGAACATGTAAGACTTTTTCCCCATCATTATTCCCTAAGCAAAACAGAATAACAACTCTTCACACAGTTTTCACATGATGGTAGGTACTATGAGAAACCTGTTGTTGTTGTTGTTAGGTGCCATCGAGTTGAGTCCGACTCATAGCGACCCTATGTACAGCAGATCGAAACACTTGCTGATTCTGTGCCAGGCAAACCATCTTATTTATGTTTAAGCCCATTGTTGCAGACACTGTGTCCATCCATCTGGTGGAGGGTTTTCCTCTTTTCCGTTGACCTGCCACTCTTCCAAACATGATGTCCTTCTCCAGGGATTGTTCTCTCCTGACTACATGTCCGAAATATGTAAGACGCAGTCTGGCCATTTTTGCTTCCAAGGAGCACTCTGGTTGTACTTCTTCCAGGACAGATCTGTTGGTTCTTTTGGCAGTCCATGTTATATTCAATAGACGTCTCCAGCACCACAATTCAAAAGCATCAATTCTTTTTCTGTCTCTCTAGTTCAGTGTCCAGCTTTCACAACCATATGATGCCACTGAAAATACCATGGCATGAGTCAGACGCACCTTCGTCTTCAATGTGACATCTTTGCTTTTCAATACTCTAAAGAGATCTTTTGCCACAGCTTTTCCTAGAGCAATGCGTCTTTGGATTTCTTGACTGCTGCTTCCACGGGTGTTGATTATAGAGCCAATATAATCAAAATGAGAAACCTAGAGATGATTTAAAGTATCCTTGAGGATATGTGTAGGTTGTATGCAGATGGTACATCATTTCATACAAAAGGATTCAAGCATCTCAGGTTTGGGGTATCTGCAGGGCTCCCAGAAGCCATTGCCTGTGGATTCTGAGAGTGATGACTATAAGTACCACAGCCCCCTTCCTGCTGTGTACACATCTGTACTCCATAACCTGCCTGAGGTATCAGATGAGGCCCTGTGGGAAGCAGGATGTGCGCTCCCTCCAGAGCAGCCTGTAAAACCTCCTGCACCATCAGCTACCTTCTCTTCTCTCAACTGCCAGCTGATGCAAAAGTTCCGTGGTGGATTCCGTGGTCCAGAAGATGACGGAGATGTACAAGGGGAGTGGCTGGAGCCCTGAATCCTGAGAGAGCTAGTACCCCCCCACCCCCAACAGACACTGGATTCTGAGATGAATGGGAAATTGTGCTAAGCCCTTATATTGGGCTGGGGTTTAGCTCAGTGGGTAGAGCGCTGCTCTGCACTCTCTAAGGCCCTGGTTTGATCCCCAGCACCGCAAAAATGGGAGAAGGACCTGGAAGCCCACTCCCAAAACAATCTGCCAGTGCAAATTCTATGAGTCTGGCATGCCACGGTGTGGGGGAGGGTTTGGTTCTGTTGTACATAGTGTTGCTGTGAGTTGGGCTTGACTTGATAGCACCTATCAACAACAACAATGATGACGAGCCCTTATATTATTCGTGGAAGCAACTGACATTACTTTTCCTCACTCTAATTGTCATAATAGCGACAAGTGCTCTCACCACCCCATTCTACAGATGGAGAAATAGAAGCTCAGGAGGTTTCGGGAGCTTGGCCAAGACCAGACAGGGAATGGTGACAACTCTGAGCACACACAAAAAGAAGGAAAGAGAAAGTGTTGAAGGAATCTCAAGTGAGCTGTAGACGCCAGAGTTCATTAACTTCCCGATTTCCCCGAGGAAGGACGCAGGAGCCAGGGACAGATGCCGTGGCGCAGGAGAGATGTGGAGTGTCAGCCCTGGCCCATCCCTGACGGTGTGGCTCCTGTCAAGACATCTGACTTCTTCAAGCTTCTGTTCCGTCACCAGAAATGTGGGGGCAAGAACACATATCCCCATTGGGTTTGTGTGAGGATTAACTGAGATAAAGTTAATTGCTCAGGCCTGGGCACATGGTAGGTCCTGAATAAACAGATGTCTGGGTCCTAAATAAGCAGATGTTCCCTTCCCAGATGTCTAGGAGTGATTTAAATCATTTTTAAAAAACATAACTGACATCATAATTGCACATATTGATGGGGTATGCTGTGATATTTCAATACAAGTCTCCAGTGCTTACAGATCACATCACGATTCCTGGCATGTCCATCACCTGACACAAGGACCATTTCTTTCTGTTGGGAACATTCAAAATCCTCTCTTGTAGCCATTTTGAAATATTGAGTAATTGTTGTCTGCCAAGGTCACCCTAAGATGCTATGTGACATTGGAAATCATTCCACCTATCCAACGCCAACCCTGTCCCCATTAGCCAGCCCTTCTAGGAGTCAGCTTTTTTGTTTGTTTGTTTGGTTTTTGGTACTGGAGGTTGGACCCAGGGCCTCACACTTCCATGCTCTGCAGGTGTTGGACCACTGAGTTGCAACCCCAGCCCATTTTTTACTTTTTTTTTTTTTTTTTTACTTTTTGAGACAGGGTCTCGCTAAGTTACTCAGACTGCCTCTGGTCTCGAACTTGCGATCCTCCCGCCTCTGCCTTCCAAGCCACTGGGATTACAGGCTTGCACCACTGCACCCAGCTAGGAGTCAGTTTTGATGAGAGAGGACGGTCAGAGACAGGTGAGAGATCCCTGTTGTATGTGCTCACAGGTCCTAGTTTGCCCATAGAGGGGTTGCCTGGAACCCAGCAGAGGTACAGCTGGTCGCTCCCATGGTCCTCAGCAATGCCAAGGGTTTGGCAGCCTCAACCCAACCAGCTCCACTCGCCAGACACTTTTCTCCAGGGTCCTGACCTCACTCATTATCTCATGTCTCATTCACTTTATTCAGACTTACTGGGCGTACTGCACACTAGGCTCTGTGCCAGGGCTAGGGGACGCAGTGGTGACCTAGGGACCCTATCTTCTCACAGGGAGGTGTAGAACCAGCAGACGGCCGATACACAAACCAACATGGCGTGACTCTTCCCGATCTAAGTTATGAAGGAAATGAATGGAGAGCATGAGAGAATGAATGGAATCACGGGGGAGGTCACACCAACAGAGACCTAATGTGGACCCAGTGTTTGAAAGGTGCCCATGAGTCAGCCACGTTTCTGGGGAGGGCCACTTCAGGTGGAGGGAGGAGTGTGAGCAAAGGCCCTGGGGTAGGAAGGCCTTTCCTACATGCTTGAGAAACAGAAAGGAGACCAAGATAATTAGCAGGGCAGTGGTATAAGTTAAGGTTCCTTTTCTCGTTCCTCAAATAAGATCTGGGAAAAACTCGCCATCATGCATATTCTGGCCTAGAGTCAAAGCCAAGCTAATGAGCTTCTGTTGTAGACAAGTGATGCTGGGTGAGGTTTTATCCCGCAGCTTCTTATTAGTGAGGTAGCAGATCTAACTACAGTGTAAATGAAGCTCCGCTTCCATCCTGGCGACTGAAGCAAAGGCCAGATGGAGAAAATACTCTTTAAGAACACTGTGGAGTCTTCTAAAAATAATTTCTAGTTTGAAGAACTCACCTATAAATAAAATCATACTGCAGAGAAGGCAGGTACAAACGGACCCTGCCAACACAGACAGGAACCAGGTTCTTCCCCGCTCACTGTTGACTCTCAGGCTCCTCTGGCTGGACTGGGCTGTTCTTTCCAGACTGCTGTCCAGCAACTGCAGAACCTTGAACTTCACCTTCAAACTTGCCTAAAGATCCAAGAACTTCCTGTAGTGCCTGGATTTCTCCCAACTCACCTGTGTTCGTCAGCTTTCTGTCTCTGTGATTAAATACCTGAAAAGGTCACCTTAGAAGAGGAACGATAGATTTTACCTCAAGGTGTTAAAGGCTTTGGTCCGTGGTGTGCTGGCTCCATTGGTTTGGGCCTATGGTGGGGCAGAACACCATGGCAGTGGGAGTGGGTGGAGGAGGAGGCTGCTTCTCTGATGGTGGCCAAGCCAAGATACAGCTCACAAGAGCATGGTTCCAAAGACCCATGCTCTTTAACTGGGTCCCACTTCTTAAACTCCCATCACCTCCCAATAGCCCATTGGATTATGAACTGGTCAGTGGATTAATCCATTGATGAGCTCAGAGTCACCATGATTTAATCAATTAGGCAAAGCCCTACCTCTGACCATTCTTGCTCTGGGGATAAAGTCCTCGCCGCATGAGCCCTTAGGGAAAATTCCAGATGTAAACTATAATGCCACCCCCAGATCACCGGTTGGGGATTAGCTCAGTTGGTGGGGTGCTGCTCTGTGTTCTCTGAGGCCCTGAGTCCGATCCCCAGCACCACAAAAATGGGAGAAGGACCGGGCAGCTCACTCCTGAAACAATCTCAAAACAATTGTTGCTGTTAGGTGCCGTCGAGTAGGCATCCGACACATAGTGACCCTCATAGGGTTGTCAATGGCTGACTGTTTCGGGATTGCCTTGGGAGTGGATGGCCAGGTCCTTCTCCCATCTCAAAACAATTAGCTGCTAAAAACTCTATGAGAGTCACTATGAGATAGACCCCAATTGACAGCACCCAACAACAACAGCTTGATCTGTTGATCTGTTGATCTGTTGAGCCTTCCCTGACAGTTGCTGAAGGAAATTCCCAGAAAGGCACAGAGGACTCTTTCCTCTTCCTAGAATGTGTAATAAGGAATTTGAGCAACTTGACAACTTCTGACTCTCTCCTTCTTTTCTACATGAACGATGGTAGGTGCAACAGTGCTACAGAGAAGAGAGACCCCAACAAGAAGGGCAGGTACATCAGAGGGGAGGGCAAGGACAGGGACAACTCCCGGGAAGGGACAACTGGGAGATTTCTACTAGTGAAGAACATTTATCTCATTCCACCTCAGCATCGTGAAAGAATGCCGGAGCCTCTCCCTGACTTGATACAAGTGACGGGAGCCATACAGCCCTGCCACTGGCCCATTCAGTGGTCATGTCAATGTTTCCTGTGCCGAGAGTGGCATCCTGAGAACCCTGGGTTGAGGAAGGTCCCACAATTATTCTGAGGAATCACAAAAAGACAGATTGCACAGATTATATTCAATACTGATGTTAGGCCCTTTCTTAACTGCTAGTCATTTTGCACAGGCAGGTAGATAAGTCTGAGATAATTTGGGCAAGGTCTATGAGTACTGGTCAGCTCCGGAAGATACACTGAAATAACTAAGAAAGAGACTCTTTTTTCTTCAGGGACAGGCCCATGGGTGCTGGTATCTGCCATCTTAGGAGCAGTTCACCATGGGGCATAGTGGAAGCAGGACCCGGCAACAAACTCCCAAAAAGCAATCACCATTGAAAACCCTATGAATAGCAGAGAAGCACTGACCATAGTGTTTTGCCTGTTGTACGTAGGGTCGCTATGAGTTGGACACTGCCTTGCCAGCACCTAACAACAACAACAAATGGGTATGGTGGAAGGGGAAACATGTTTTTTATTTGAACACTCATGATATTGTTTCTATGATACACGTTGTCCTTTCCCCTTCTTAGATCTCTGTTTCTCCTCCACCTTTTATTCATAATGTATCTGTCAAGTGTCTTTTGAATGCCTTTTTGATTCCCATTTTCTTTATGTTCCATTTTATTGATTGGCCCCAAGAAAAAGTCTAGACCTCAGGTATAAGTGTTGTAGACTACTGAAGTTGCCTTCCTCAGGAAGATTTCAACATTAAGAATCTGAAGCAAGGAACTTGTGGGAAAGGAATACAGACACAAAGCCTGGGGGCCTTAGGTTGTATTTTTTTCAGTAAAACACAATGATTAGAATGAGATCCATGAAGCTAAGCATTTTCTGCTTTTTGGCAATTGACTTGCGTTGGAGGAAATTTGGACCCACTATTTCCATTTTTCTACTGAATAGAAGAGTGTATAAAGGAACAGTATTAAAATTCACATGTGTTTATTAACAACCAAATACAGTAACATAAGGGGTGGTTAAATATTAGGAATTGCCCAAACTCCGTATGTCTAGAAACTATTTTTCAGCAACCTGAATTGGAGGCATAATTACTTTGTTGCTTTGGTTTTACTTACACCTGTAAAAGGGATAGTTCTATGAAGCCTGGGTAATATTAAGTTATGCCTATGGGCAACTGTGGGCAGACTAATTAGTTTCTGCCTAAGGGGATATCCAGGGCTGGGATTTAGCACAGTTGGTAGAGAGCTGCTCTGCAGTCTCTGTGGCCCCAAGTTCAATTCCCAGCACTGCAAAAATGGGAGAAGGATGTGGCAGTCCAATTCCGAGGCAATCTTGAAACAATCAGCCATTGAAAACCCTATAAGGGCCACTATGACTCAGATATGACTTGATGGCACCCAACAACAACATTGAGGAGATATCTGTTTTCTTCCCTTAGCTAACATCCATTATGGTTTCTGATAAGATGAGAAGTGAGATTCTCACTACTATGGTCAGAGATTCACAGACAACATCTTGTCTTCTGGCTCAAAACGTGGAAATGCAGCTCATCCTGGCCAATCAGGGTACTATCTTCTTGTGGTCATAGCCCTGGATCAAAGGTAGAATTATGGTTTGGATCATAAATGTTACCCCCAAGTGCTTTTGGTAATGGATTGGTCCCCCATGACAGAGCTATTGGGAGATGATGAAATCTTTTGGAGGGGTTGTTAGTTGGAGCAATAAGATCATTGTGGGTGAATGCTTAAAGGGGACACGGGAATGCTGGCTCCTCCCTCTCTTTTTGCTTTCTGGCCACCAGGAGTTGCATTGCTTTGTTCCACCACACGCTCCCCACCACGATGTGTTGCCTTGTCCCGGGACCAGAAACCATGGAGCTGAGTGGCCACACACGGAAATGTTGGAAATCATGAAGCAAAGGAAGTCTTTCTTCCTCCTTCAACTTGATTTTCCCAGGTATTTTGTCACAGTGACAAAAAGCTGACTAACACAGGCAGGTAGATAAGTCCGAGGTAATTTGGTCAAGGTCTGTGAGTACAGAGGGTCAGCTCTGGAAGATACACTGAAATGACTAAGAAAGAGACTCTTTTTCCTCAGGGACAGGCCCATGGGTACTGGTATCTGCCATCTTTCTTCCACACGGGGAGTGCCCATGTCATAATGAAGGTAAGGCAGAGTACAGCAGAGCTCAGACTTGGAGAGAATCAGATTCTAACCATCTCTTGAATGCCTGGATCCCACTGAACTAGATTTACACCTTAAAATCACAGATTATGCAGATCAATACACTCTTTTACAACTTTAACTTGGGTTGCTGTTGTTAGGTGCCATCAAGTAGATGTCTGACTCATAGTGACCCTACATACAACAGGTGAAACAGTATCACTAGTGCTTTTCTGCTGTTCATAGGGTTTTCAATGGCTGATTGGTTTTTGGGAATGGGTTGCTGAGTCCTTCTCCTGAGACTATAGCACTTGGTGTTCCCAGATGGTCTTTCATCCAAGTACTAACCAGGCCTGACCCTACTTAGCTTCCAAGATCTCATGGGATCAGACACAACAGTGGTATGGCTGTGGGCTATTTGGGTTATTTTGCTATAATTTCTCCAAAGAATTCAGCATACATCTTGATGTTCTTGGAACCATTTTTCTCTAACCAAAAATTCACGTAGTCAGAGATTTCTTTTTGAAGAACAGGATTTGGGTTCTGAGTCTTACAGAATAACCAAATTGTAGAGCCAGAGACCCATTTCTGTTCATTATTGCAGCAAAATAAACTTCCCCAAGATCATCATGGTGTAAAACAACAGCCATCTAATGTTCATGGATCCTGTGGGTCAGCAATTCAGACAGATACAGTGGAATGCCTTGGTTTTGTTCATGATATCAGAGGTCTCAGCAGGCAAAACGTAAATCATAGGAGAGTCTAGTGCCAGGCCAGGGATTTGTACAAGGCAGGACTCAGCTGGAATTTAGAGCACATGTCCCTGTGGTCTATGTATGTAGCTGTCTTGGGCTTCCTCACAATATGGAGGCCTTGGGATTTGCTACATGGCAGCTCAGTGCTCAAGGGTGAATGTCTTTATGAGCAAAGTAGAAACTGCCTGACAGTCCATGACCTAGCCTCACATAGCACCACTTTTCCACTACTTAAAAGCTTTCCCTAGTTCAAGGGAGTGGACACAGACCCCGCCCTCCCCAACTTGTCCAGGAGAAGAGTGTCGAATAACTTGGGTTTGTGTTTTGAAAGCACCTAAGACCTCAGATATGATGCACATTGGCATTTTTCCCCTCACCCTTCCATGTCTTTGTACATACATCTCCTTCCGGGTAACACTGTCCCCTGCCTCTGTCTTCCTAACTACTACTCCTTTAATCTCCAAGGCTCTGTGGTTGCAGTACCTCCCATTTCAGCACCCTTAATTTCTTCTGAACTAGGTGATAAGTCCCTCTACTCCACTGCCTCATGCCCTCACTGGTCTCACCATCTTCCAATTGTTTGATTGTTCCTTGTCACACTTCTACAAGTTATAGACATCCTGAGGAGCCGGCATCCTGCTTTTTTATTGCTGTAATTGTGATTTTGGCTCCTGGTACATTGTTGTTGTTGTTGTTGTTAGGTGCCATTGAGTCGGGTGTGACTCATAGCAACCTTCATAGGGTTTCTAATGGTTGATTGTTTCGGAATTGCTTTGGGAGTGGACTGCCACATCTTCCTCCCATTTTTGCAGTGCTGGGGATGAAACCCAGTTCCTCAGGGAGTACAGAGCAGCACTCTACCAACTGAGCTAAACTTCAACCTTACTGGCACATTGTTGTTGTTGTTAGGTGCTACTGAGTCAGGATCTGACTCACAGTGACCCTACGTACAACCAGCGAAACACTATTGTCAGTGCTTCTCTGCTGTTCATAGGGTTTTCAATGGTGGACTGATTTTTGGGAGTGGGTTGCCGTCTGCCTCCCAAGCCTACAGCACCTGGTATTCCCAGGTGGTCCTCCATCCAAGAACTAACCAGGCCCCATCCTGGTTACCTTCTGAGATCTGATGAGATCAGATACCACAGGGCTACGGCTGCAGGCTCCTGGCACACAGAAGATACTAAATATATATATTTAGTGAAAATGTCCATCCTTTTCCCTTTGCATTTTGCAAATGAAAAAGCGCCAGCCAAGGAGAGAAAGTGCAGTGTTTAAAGCCACGGAACTCACGTGTAGGAGGCTAGGGCTCATGGCTCCTGTGTGGAATTCTCCTGTTACTCCCATCATGCCACCGTGAACGTAAAACCCAGAGTGGTGCTTGGGGGCGTTTGTGGGCAATGGGAGGAACTATCAGAGCACCTGTACATCAGCTGCTGCCTGCAGAACCCCTGGGTTTCCAACTCACTAATACGCAAAGCTCTCATGGCTGGGAAGAAAGCACAATAGACTGAGAGTGGCAGTTTGCACTCGTGAAGACAAGCACATGGCGTTAGAGTTCACGCCTAATTAGGTTATGCATTTTGTCAGTAGGCTCTGCATCTCTCAGCTAAAACCTGCAGTACAAACACAGCTTGGCTCCCATGGACACATGGGGAGCAGATGTTCACAAATGCAAAGTGAAAAGACAGTCATCAAGAAATCTACATATAAAGAATCTCAGCTAAATGTAGACAGTGTGTACCACCTGGGTGGTCTTATAGGAGACCTATCCAGCCCCAAGCACTTCCTAAAGGGTGAGAAACCCCAATTTCTTCACCTATTGATCCAGCTATTTCCTTTCTGTACCAAAGTGAATCGGATGGTTTTAAATGTAGGGCCAGAAGAAATTACTCCCAGAATCCCTTTAACCTTTTTGATAGTGCATTCTTAAACTGATCTTATCCATCGCCCCAAAGAGGAGGGCACTCAGCTTTTCCGCAGGCTAATCATCTCTTCTTGCAAATTGTCCCATGAACTGTTTGTTTTACTGACCTTAAGATCATCTGAATGTCTAATGAAAGTTCTCCTCCAGCTTGATCAAAGAAAAGTGTTAGTCTGCCTTCTAAGAATTTTTAGGAATGCCAAACAAATATTTTTGAAAGACATGTTTTAAAAAATCTAGCTACCTTTACTAAGCACTTGCCTCCTTTTTATCAAAAACATTCCCTATCTAGTTTCATTCCATATGCGCTAGATTGTTGTTGTTGTTATTAGGGGCCGTGGAGTCAGTGTCTGACTCATAGCGACCCTATGTAAAACAGGTGAAACACTATTGTCAGTGCTTCTCTGCTATTCATAGGGTTTTCGATAGTGGATTGATTTTTAGGACTGGGTTGCTGGGTCCTTCTCCCAAGCCTACAGCACCTGGTCTTCCCAGGCAGTCTCCCATCCAAGTACTAACCAAGCCCTACCCTGCTTAGCTTCGGAGATCTGACGGGACCAGATGCCACAGTGGTACAACCGCAGGCATACACTAGATTAGGATAAAATAAAAAATTCAACAATAACCTATCTTGGCAAGGATGTGCACAAATAAGAAATTTTATGCATTATTCATCAAACTATAAATTGGTGAAAGAAAGAAAGAAAGAGAAAGAAAGACAGACAAGACAAAAACAAAGAAAAGACAAAAAGCAAAGCAAAGGAAGGAGTAAAAAGGAAAAAAGAAGAAAAGAGAAGAGAAAAGAAAAGAAAAACAAAAAGAAACGAAGCCTCTTTAGGAAATAATTTGGCATGAGCTAGCTTATTTTGCTTATTTTAAAATATGCATTTCTTGGGACTCAAAAATCACACTTCTAGAAGAATTTCTGCATAGATACACTGGGAGAGACTGCGGAACACAGCAAGGCTCCCGTAGGAAGGACATTCACAAGAAAATCATGACCAAATGCATGCTGTATGATTTCATTTCCATGAAGCTTAAGACCTCGCCAAACTAAAACCATGTTGGTCAGGAAGATTTATACATGAGGTCAAACTAGAAAGAACAGCAAGGGAATCATCACTATCGAATTTCAGACAATGATAAGTCAGGCTGGGGGAGACAGGAGGGGAACCTAGGTTACTGGAAACGCCCCTTCCCCTACTCTGAGTGAGGGGGTGATTTTATTTTACTCCTATACCTTTCGTGGGGGCTGGGGTTTAGCTCAGTTGGTAGAGTGCCATGCAGCACTCTCTGAGGCCCTCGGTTCCATCCCCAGCACTGCAAAAAACAGAAGGACATGGCAATCCACTCCCAAAGCAGTCTCAAAACGGTCAGCCATTGAAAACCCTGTGAGGGCCAGGCGTGGCAGCCGGTGGCACACGCCTGTAATCCCAGCGGCTTGGGAGGCAGAGGCAGGAGGATTGAAAGTTCCTGACCAGAGGCAGTCTGCCTAACTTAGCGAGACCGTGTCTCAAAAAGTTAAAAAAAAAAAAAAGGGCTGGGGATGCAGCTCAGAGGTCTAGCACTTGCAAAACATGCAAGTGTGAGGCCCTGGGTTCAACCCCTAGTACCACAAAAAGAAAAAAAAAAAAAGAAAACCCTATAAGGGTCATTATGAGTCACACTCAACTCTACAGCACCTAAAACAACATATCATTCATAAGTATATTATATATTCTTATACATACTTCATAATTTCCAAAAGAAAAATGCAAGGACTACATGGAAAAAATCCTTAAACATTTGCAACATTTATGATAGTATATCTTTAAAACACTAGGTACTCTTAAAATTTTATAAGAAAAAGGCCAGTGGCCGAAAAAAATATGGAAAAAGTCATGAAAAGGCAGTAAATAAAAACAAAAAAATCATATTTTTATTCTATCAGGTTAGCAGAGAATAAAAGTATTGATAATACATTAGAAGGGATGGGGAGACAGACACATAGCTGGTGGGAATGTGCTGGCTACACCTCTTCTTCCAGGCACTTTGGCATAACATATCAAGAGCCTTCCACTGTTTATAGACCTTGACCCAACAAGTCTATTTCCAAGACTCCACCTCAAGGAACTACTTGGACAAGCCAGTGCTCAGGGATATACGGTGTGTTCAAGAATGTTCACTGCGGGATGATTTGTCATGGTGAAAAATACGTGAGCACTGAAGTGTTTAATTCAGAACTGGCTAGGTAAATTATGGCGCATTCACGCAAAGGAATAATATGAACATATTACGATTATGATATAGCTTCCTATTTATCAATACAGAGAGGCAGGGGTGACATATTGTTAAGTAAGGAAAGCAGTAATTGAATCGAAATATGTGACCAGAAATGCTTTCTTTTGCAGAAGAGTTTGTATGTGTGTGTGTGTGTGTGTGTGTGTGTGTGTACATGTGTGCACACAACCCATCTTCTCCCTGCTCACCCCCATTCTTGCTTAGAAAAAGTCCAGAACCTCCTAAACATTGCTCTGCCCTTTGACTTCCTGCACCCCATTCTCAACACAGCAGCCGGTTGTTGTTGTTGTTGTTGTTAGGTGCTGTCGAGTCGGTATCTGACTCATAGCAACCCTCATAGGGTTTTCAATGGCAGACTGTTTCGGGATTGCCTTGGGAGTGGATTGCCAGGCCCTTCTCCCATTTTTTGCGGTGCTGGGAATTGAACTCGGGACCTCAGAGACTGCAGTGCAGTGCTCTACCCACTGAGCTAAATCCCAGCCCACAGCAGCCGGAGGAACCTTTTAAAACACAAGCCATACCTGGTGGTGGTGGTTGTTAGGTGTCATCAAGTCGTGTCCAACTCCTAGTGACCCTTATAGGGTTTTCAATGGCTGACTGTTTTGGGATTGCCTCGGGAGTGCGTTGCCGCATCCTCCTCCCATTTTTGTGGTGCTGTGAATCGATCCCAGGACCTCAGAGACTATAGAGTGGCGCTCTAGGTGGTAGGGCATGTTTATCTTCCTGGCAACTCGAAAGATGGAGGCAGGAGGATCACAAGTTTGAGGCCAGAGGTAGCCTGCATTACTTAGTGAGACTCTGTCTCAAAATAGAGTAAACCATTGGGCAGAGGTGCGAGTCCATATTGGGGTCCTTGCAAAGCCTGTATGAGGCCCTGCGTTGGACCCCCAAGTATTGCAAAAACAAAACAAGACAAAAGACAGAAGCCAGATCAACTCACTTGTCTGTGCAAAATGTTCCAAATGCCCCATCGTGGCACAAAAGCCAACGTCTGTGGTGTTGGGCAAGGCCCTACGCCATCTGCACTCACTCCCTGCCCCCACTCTCTACTTACAACACCCATTCACTCCCTACATGTTCACCCTACTCTGGCCACTGAGCTGCCCTATTCTCCCTCCATTCTCTCTTCCTGCCATGCCCCGCCTCAGGGCCTTTGCACTTGCTATACCCTTTACCTGGATTGCTCTTCCTCCCCTTAGACTCCCTAAAGCCACCCTTTCAGTGAGGCCTTCCCTAAATACCCCACGCCAACGTTCTTTACCCCTTGCTTGCATTCATCTCCCCCAGGCTCCAGCCACCCTCTCTCTGGCCCACAGAATACATTTACTTTGCTGGTCCCTCATTTCCTGCGAGGGCATCAGCAACATGAAGGCAAAGCTGTTTGTTCGTTTCATTCCCTCCCATATCCCCAGAAGCCAGAGGAGTGCTTGGTTGAATGAAGGGATGCAATCATTTCAGACGTGAAATGGATAATCCAGAATAATGGTCTGGAGCGTCTCCATGGGGCCAGGCAGACCACTTCTTTAGATGAAGTGGCCCGAGCTGGCTCCTCTGACATTTGGCATTTGAACAAGATCCGAATGCAAAGTAGCGAGGCATTCAGAGATCAGGAGCCACAAAGTTCCAGGTGAAGCAGACAGAGAGAGCCAGTGTCCCAAACCAAGGGTGGCCAGAAGGGTTCAAGGAACTCAGGAAGGACGCACCTGCAGAGGGGACCGTTTTCCCTACAGTGCCAATGTGGAGGGTAATTTTGACCAATTATTTTTCTCTGTCTACTTGCTGTTGTAGGCTGGGATTTAGCTCAGTTGGTAGAGCACTGCGCTGCAGTCTCTGAGGTCCCGAGTTCAATTCCCAGCACCGTAAAAGTGGGAGCAGGACCTGGCAATCCACTCCCAAGGCAATCCCGAAACAGTCAGCCATTGGAAACCCTATGAGGGTCGCTATGATTCGGATACCGACTCGACGGCACCTAACAACAACTTGCTGTTTTACTCCTTTATCAACGGACATAGATGGAGGATGCCGAAGTGGGAAGCTCAAGGCTACAGGTCTACCTTGGATGGAGTCAGGGTCAGAAAGCACTGGTTTTCTTAAGCCCCCAGTGCAGCTCTGTGGTTTGCGATCCAGGGTAAAGAAACTCCGTCAGCCTTCCACAAGAAGAAGGAGCCATGCTGTTCATCCCATCTAGTCTGAAAGATGTGCAATTACATCTTTGCCTCATCCTCCCCAGAGTGAGGTCAGAAACTCCTTTCTCTCCTTGCTCAAGCTGGAACCCCATCTTAAATTTAAATCTAGAGATAAACAACGTTGTCCCTAGCCATAGCATCTGATTCTATCATTTATTTGTTCTTTTGTTTTTCTTGTGCTGAGAACACTTAACACGAGCCTGGTCCTCCTTATGAAATTTGAAGCACACCATGTGGTTTTGTTAACCCTGTGCAAATTCCTAGCATAGTTTCGCCTGCTCCCCTCTCTCCCAGCTTCGCCATGATCATTACTTGTGTGCAGGAAGAGAGGAGCGAGATTGAAGACTTACATTCAACCCAAACTTGAGCGTGCAGCTTTGATGTTCTAAAAGAAGGGGAGTAATTTATATGTCAATGCTCCAAGAAATCATTCTGTTCTTCTCTCCGCCTCCCAGGGATCAGTGGAGAAAAGGCAAAGGAAGGGAAATTGACCCTCTGCCTGAGGTGACGGGCAGTGCTTGCCTGGAAACCCGCTGGTCAGCAGGGCACCTGCGTTGAGACTGGGGGTTTGTGCAGGCGGCCGTGAGTGAAGAGGGGGAAGATGCTGAGTTTCTGAAAAGAGGCCAAAAGGAGGCTGAATTGCAGACTCAAGGGATCAAAATGGAAAACAGATGAATCGTGTGTGTGTGTGTGTGTGTGTGTGTGTGTGTGTGTGTGTGTATACACACGCACGCACGCACATGCGCACAGGCATCTGTGCAGGCACAGGCTTTGGGGCCGTAAGGCAAGACACCCATGGGTCCAGTTGGCGGTTCTTGGCCATGTGCTGCTGTCACTCAGTTTCCACTGTCACTTAAGTCATCAGAGGAGTCTGTGAGCCACACGTATGATGTGTGTGGCTGGCTTGGGTATGGGTTTAGGTCTGTGTTCCTGTGTTTGGGAGCCCCAGGAAAAGGGTCTTTGTTCTACCTGGGGCAAGGCTGGGACAAAAAGGTTCATGGGATGAGGATTTGCCAAAATCAGCTGGTTTCGGGTAACAGGAACCAGTACCAGGTCCCAGTTGAAGTTGGCCTGGCGGTCAGCTGCCGTCAGGTTTGTGGGAGTCCTAGTGGCTGAAGGTTCAGTTTCCTTCTGAGCCTGGATCATCCTATGAAACAGTAAGCTCCATTCCCCAGTCTTCCTCCCTCCTGCCACCTGCTATGGCGTGGCTGTTGAATGTCCCTCAAAGGTCCTTTGTGAAGACTCGTCCCAAAGGTGGCACCACTGGGATGTGCTAAGGGCCTTTAGATAGTGAGCCCAGCAAGAGGGGCACAGGTCCCCAGCAGCACTGCCATGGAAAGGGGTCAGGAGCCTCGTTGTCTCTCAGTCTCTGCCTCTCTTGTTCTCTCTGTTCCCGCTGGAGATGCGTCCATTTGCTCCTACACACAATCCCATTATAAAGTGTGGCATCTGCTACCCTCACTAGGGACCAAATCAATAGAGCCTCTGGTCTTGGAGCCTCCAAAACCATGGGCTAAATAAACTTCTCTTTACTTCCTATGGAGCCAGTGTCAGGTGTTTTGTTATAGTGATGGAAAGCTGACTGATACATTCATCCTTTCCACTGCCAAAGCATAAGCAGCACAAAGGTACAAATCTCATCTATTGTGTGCTATTGCTATGGTCCTACTTCCCCTACGTGTCTGTCAGTTTGCCATGCTATGGGGGCATGCATGTTGCCATGATGCTGAAAACTATGCCACTGATATTACGGATACCAGCAGGGTTACCCCCGGTAGAAAGGTCTCAGTTGAGCTTCCAGACTAAGACAGACTAGAGAGAAGGACCTGGCAGCCCACTCCCAAAACAATTAGCCACTGAAAACATTATGAATAGCAAAGAAATACTGTCAGATATAGCTCCGGAAAATGAGTGTCCCCCACCCCCCTCAGGTAGGAAAGCACTCAAAAGACAACTGGGGAAGGGTTGTCTCCTCAAAGTAGAGTCTACCTTAATGACAGGAATTGAGTAAAGCCCCAGGGATCTCCATTTGCTGATGTGGCATGACTCAAAATTAGGAGGAATGACTTGTAAACATCCATTAAAAATTAGAACATGGAATGTATGTAGTATGAATCTAGGAAAATTAGAACTCGTCAAAAGGAAAGCGGAGCACATAAACATTGATATTCTAGGCATCAGTGAGCTAATATGGACTGGCATGGGACATTTTGAATCAGATAATCATATGGTCTACTATGTCTGGAATGACAGATTAAAGAGAAATAGGGTCGCATTCATCATCAAAAAAGACAACTCAAGTTCTGTCCTGAAGTACAATGC
Source organism: Pedetes capensis (assembly GCA_007922755.1). Taxonomy (NCBI): domain Eukaryota; kingdom Metazoa; phylum Chordata; class Mammalia; order Rodentia; family Pedetidae; genus Pedetes; species Pedetes capensis. Next base: position 38,487 of record VMDO01011447.1, on the reverse strand, counting down.
TGTCAGTGATAGAATAATATCCATATACGCAAAAGGGAGGTCAGTTAATATGACTATTATTCAAATTTATGCACCCATCACTAAGGCTACAAATGAAGACAAGGAAGAACTTTAACAACTTCTGCAATCTGAAATAGAGTGACATGCTGTCAGGATGTATTGATAATTACTGATCATTGGAATGCAAAAGCTGGAAATAAAGACAGCTCAGTAGTTGAAAAATATGACTTTGGTGACAGAAACAATGCTGGAGATCACATGATAGAATTTCATCAGACCAATGAGGTTTTCATTGCAAATACATTTTTTCACCAACATAAATGGTGACTATATACATGGAACTTACCAGATGGAACACACAGGAACGAAATTGACTATATTTGTGGAAACAGATGATGGAAAAGCTCAATATCAAAATCCATAGCCACCCAGAGCTGATAGTGGATCAGACTATCAATTACTCATATGCAGGTTCAAACTGAAACTGAAGAAAATTAGAACAAATGTACAAGAACCAAAGTATGACCTTGAGTATATCCCACCTGAGCTCAGAGACCATTTCAAGAACAGGTTTGATGCATTAGATACTAATGATGGAAGACCAGACAAGTTGCAGTATGATATCAAAGACATCACTCACGAGGAAAGCAAAAATTAATTTAAAAGACAGGAAAAAAGAAAAGATCAAATTACATGTCAAAAGAGATTCTGAAACTTGCCCTTTAGTGATGAACAGCTGAAGTAAATGGAAGACATGATGAACTTAAGGTACTAAACAGAAGATTTCAAAGGACAGCTTGAGAAGACAAAATCAAATATTATAATGACATGTGCAAAGAGCTAGACATAGAAAACAAAAAGGGAAGGACATGCTCTCTCTCTCAAGTTGTAAGGAACTGAAGAGAAGTTTCAAGCCTCAAGTGGCAATAGTGAAGGACTCTAGGGAAAATATTAAATGATGCAGGAAGCATCAAAAGAAGATGGAAGAAATACACAGTCATTATAACAAAAAGAATTGGTGGATGACCAATCATTTCAAGAGGTTGCATATGATAGGTGGGCGCAATGGCGCACATTTGTAATCCCAGCAGCTTGGGAGGCAGAGGCAGGAGGATCGCAAGTTCGAGACCAGAGGCAGTCTGCATAACTTAGCAAGACCCTGTCTCAAAAAAATAGTTAAAAAATGGGCTGGAGGCAGCAGGTCAGTGGTCCAGCACTTGCAAAGCATGCAAGCGCGAGGCCCTGGGTTCAACTTCCAGTACTGAAAAAAAAAGAGGTTGCATATGATCAGGAACCAGTGATACTGAAAGAAGTAGTAGAAGCTATCTTAAAGGAATTGATAAAATACGAGGCTCTAAGAATTGATGGAATACCAATCGAGATGTTTCAACAGACAGATGTAGCCTTGAAGGTGCTAATTTGTTTATGCCAAGAGACTTGGAAAAGAGCTACCTGGTCAACTGACTGGAAGAGACCCACGTTTGTACCTATTGTCAAGAAAGAGAGTCTAACATATGTGGAAATTATCAAACAATAGCATTAATATCACATGCAAATAAAATTTTGCTAAAGATCATTCAATAGCAAGTATAGCAGTATATAGATAGGGCATTGCTGGAAAATCAAGGCAGATTCAGAAGAGGGTATGGAACCAGGTACATCATTGCTAATGTCAGATGGATATTAGCCGAAAGCAGAGAACACAAGAAAGATGTCTATGTGTTTTATTGACTATGAAAAGGCATTTGACTGTGTGTTGCTGTTGTGAGGTGCCATCAAGTCAGGTCTGACTCATAGTGACATGTACAACAGATCAAAACACTGCTCGACACTGTGCCATGCCTGGCACTTTGTCAGTGCTTCTCTGCTATTCATAGGTTTTTCTATGGCTGACTGTTTTTCAGAATTGCTTCCGGAGTGGTCTGTTACATCTTTCTCCCACTTTTGCAGTGCTAGGAATCAAACCAAGGGCCTCAGAGAGTGCAGAACAGCATTCCACCAACTGAGATAAACCCCAAGCCCATTTGACTATGTGGATCATAACAAATTATGGATAACATTGCAAAGAATGGGAATACTAGAGCACTTAATTGTACTCATGAGGAATCTGGACATGGACCAGGAGGCAGCTTTTCAGAGAGAACAAGGAAACACTGCCTGGTTTAAAGTGGAGAAAGGTCTGTGTCAGGGCTGCATCCTTTGACCTTACTTCTTCTATCTCTATGCTGAACAAATAATCCCAGAAGCTGGACTTTATGAAGAAGAATGTGGCATCAGGATTGGAGGAAGACTCATTAACAACCTGTGTTATGCAGATGACACAACTCCACTTGCTGAAACTGAAGATTTGAAGCATTTACTGAGGAAGATTAAAGAACACAGCCTTCAGTATGGATTCAGCCTCAACATCAACAAAACAAAAAATCCTCACAACTGGGTCAGTAATCAACTTCATGATAAGTGGAGAAATTATTGAAGTTCTCCAAGATTTTGCTTTACTTGGATCTACAATCAACATCTACAGAGGCAGTATTCAAGAAATCAGAAAGACACATTACATTAGGAAAAGCTGTTGCAAAAGACTTCTTTAAAGTGTTGAAAAGTAAAGATGTCACATTGAAGACAAAGGTGTGTCTGACTCATGCGATGGTCTTTTCAGTTGGATCACATGGTTATGAAAGCCAGATGTTGAATAAGGGAGACAGGGGAAGAACTGATGCTTTTGAATTATCGTGGTAGAGATGAATATTGAATATACCAGGGACTGCCAAAAGAACCAATAGATCTGTCCCAGAAGAAGTGCAACCAGAATGTTCTTTAGAAGCAAGGATAGCTAGACTGTGTCTTATGTATGTTGGACATGTTGTCAGGAGGGACCAATCCCTGGAGAAGGACATCATGTTCGGGAGAGTGGCAGGTCACCCGAATAAAGGAAGACACTCAACTAGAGGGACTGACACAGTGGCTGCAACAATGGCCTTAAATATAAAGAAAGATCGTATGCCTGGCACAGAATCGGAGAGTGTTTTGTTCTGTTGTACACAGAGTCACTATGAGTCAGACCCGACTCAATGGCACCTAATGACAATAGTCCTAGATGGCACAAAGAAGCCATTCCATAAACATTTGTTTCTCAGCGCAGATAATTTTTTTCAGAGCTTTTTCTTTCCCGCCTTGAGACACGGCACTCACATCTGCTGAAGGTCATTCTCAAGGACATTGTTTTTTACATTGCATGGGCTTCCCATCAAGTAAAACTCAGACAACCTCTCTGAGTTGGCTCTCACCCTCCTTTCCCATGGTGCTTTTCATGTTTTCCGTTGGCTACGTTTTTCACGATCAGTATCTAGAAATCAATGTCCTACCCACTTATCTGTGTCATTCTCTACTTGCTTGGACAGATTACAATCTTTGATTTACTTCCTCATTATTCACAATTTAGTTTTAAGTTTTAAATTTAGTTTTAGTCTTAAGTTTTAAGAGTGGGAGTGTGGCATCTCTCCACAGAGAAGTGGGGGCTTCTGGCCACAGGAAAACATGAACTCAGACCATACTTTCTATAACCATCTTTCAGATGAGACCCGTAGCAACAGGTTAGAAAACAGGCAGGGTCATGATGGCAAAGGGTTGGTGCCAACAGTTCCATGGCTTCTCTGCAGCTGTTTTATGTCAGACATTGTTTTGTACAAGGAAGAAGATTTGGCATGCTTTGGAGGCGATGTGGGAAGGAGGAGGAGGGTAATAAAAAACAAACAGCATCATGTGCTTTCAAAAAGTTGGATTTTTTTAAAAAAAGACAGCTGCTTTGAAAAGCAAGTTCTGTTTTCCAACATTTGTCAGGAATTCTAAGTTTCTTTCAGAGGCCAGAGAATCCTTTTCTGCCTCTAGAGCTCACCCCTCCCCATGGCAGCCTTCGTCAAGCCTGTCTCTGAGCTTCTGTCTTCATCTGTGAAATGTGAAGAACAGCAGCCCACCCCAACCCCAGCAAGTGGAAGGATTCAGTGAGAAAACAAGGGAAGGGACCAGCATGGCTGCTAGCTCACAGTAGGTCTGCAGGGAGTGCTGGTGAAGACCCAAACGCTAACTTCTTCATTCCTATAAATAATAATTTTATATAATAGTTTTATCTGCTTCTGTCTTCTACATAGGATGTGCACTTGAACGTTATGTTTGGTGCTGTTGCACCCAGCTGCTCGACTCCAGAAAAATACTCTAAGACACAAACAAACGGATGGGGAGCAGGGAAGTCTATTTAGACCAGCCGGCCGGCTACTTTCAGTCCCGGGAGTGGACTTTCAGAAAGCAACAGCCACCTCACATTGGTTAGGGGCTTTATAGGGTAGGGGTGGAGAAGAAGAATTACAGAAGCAGCAACAGTAAAGGGGTGAGGCGTACAAAGTAAGTTTCCATTTTCCAGAGCTCAGCCCTGTATAGGAATTCCCGAATTTGACCTTTTACAAGGTTATTTTGTGTCACCACCTTTTTCTTAATCCAGCCCTTCCACAGGCACAGCCATCTTGTGACACAGCTGCTTTTATCAGCTTTTGTTGAGGGCTGGTTTTCAAGGAACCAGTGATTTTAAAGTGGCCTTAGGCCTGCTTTCACAGTGCATTAACCCAAAGGACAACGAGAGCTGTTCAGGGCTGGTAGAAGAGAGACTCATATGGCTGGCGGAGGACAAAAAGGGGAGTCAGGGCTTCCAGGGTCCTTGGAGCCAGTGGTTGGAGTGGCACTAATCCCTCTTGGCAATCTCACCCTCAGAAAAGCGACAGGGCTGGACAATGGACATCAGAGTCAAGCGGATCTAGGGTCCTGGGTTCTGATCCTGATTCTCCCACTTCCCAGACATGTGACCTCTCTGGGTACTACTCTGTGGACTTGCTAAATGACAAAAGGTCAAAGAAGTGGCCTCAGCCAGGGTTGCCGAGACCATCCAACCAGACAAGGAAGGTGTGGTGGGAATCAGTGCAATGTCCTTGTGTCCTCCTTCCAGCCAGTGCTTGAGTTGAGCGCCTTGCCTTGGCGTTTCGTTTCACTTCCATACCCGCCATAGCAGGGTGTAACACTGGGACCCCCACTCCACAGATGATACAATGAAGGCTCAAAAAAGTGTTTTTTGAAAAGATAAAAACAGAAAAAAATCCTAGAAGGTGAGTGGGGATTAAACGCAGAAAGTGTGCATCCACAGAACCGTAACCACAGCAAGCTCCTGTGTCCATGGAAGCAGACCACCCTGAATCCCATAAAGGTGGCTCCACTACAAGGAGATCTCACAACCCCTGACACAGGCACAGTTAAAGAGCGACGGCAGAGCTATGGCCCAGAACACATTCTGAGATCCCAGATTTGGACAACAGGTCCAAGAGATGTGGTTTTCTGGCAGCGCAACAAGAGGCTTCCGCAGGGCTCAAAATGGTGGATGCCGAGGAGCAGAGCCTTGAATTAGCCAAGTGGGGAAACTGCCAAAGTCTGGGGACCCTTTACTTGGGGCTCTTTGGGCCTGGCAAATGTCTCCCCCTCACCCAACTATTGTCAGCCCTCCCTGGATGCATCCCTGTGGGGGGCTCAAAGATAAACCCAGCAGGTCCCTCTGGTGGAAGCAGACAGGAGGAACCAAAATCCAGCTGGGCCCTGCCTCTACCCGGCAGCCTCCGGGCTGTACCGGCCTGAAAGGTTGCACCTTGCCATGTGCCCATGGGACAACCCAGGGCCCATCTGACCAGCCAGGAATGCTGCATGGGCACAGGAAGTCCCAGGTTCCAGGTCCCAGGGGTCTGCCCTAGCCCAGCTGTGCCTTCTGTCTTCCCAGGCCCTCCCAGCTTCCTGTCGGCTGCAGAAGCCTTTGTGCACAGCAATGCCAGGGGTCTGAGAGCTTCCTCTCTGAGCTCCTGGAGTCCAAGTTCAGGCCCCTCAGACTCAGGCTCAGGCTCTGTTTGCCGGGCATTCCATCTCCAAGATGAAATCTCATTTTATGGAGCTGTGGTTTTGAGACAAAGGATGTTAACCTGGCAATCAGGGCTGGGGCCCCCAAATCTCCATGGGTGCCATCTAGCGTGATGTACAGTTCCGTCTAAACGCTGGCGCTGCAGACACTTGGGGTCAGATAATGCGTTGTCAAGAGAGGGGAGAGGTGCTGCCCTATGCATTGATGCATCGATTCATCACACCACATTTATGGCATCCCAGCCTCTCCCCTTCCCCCCTTTTAAATTGGTTGTGACCATCAAAAATGTCTCCAGGCAAATGGCCCAGGAGCAAAATTACCCTTTATTGGTCCAAAAGAACTCCAACTAACATTTGTAATTCACTACCGAAGAGAAGGGGCTGGGATTTAGCTCAGTTGATAGAGCGCCTCTCTGCAGTCTCTGAGGTCCCGAGTTTGATTCCCAGCACCACAAAAATGGGAGAAGGATGTGGCAGCCCACTCCCAAGGCAATCCTGAAACAATCAGCCATTGAAAACCCTATGAGGGTCGCTATGAGTCAGACATGACTTGACAGCACCTAACAACAACAACCGAAGAGAAAGAAGCCAGCTCAAACTCTTTTCCTTTTTAGATTTGGAGTTCCTGAGCTGAGAGAAAGCAGAGAATTGACAACAAAGATGTAATGACAATGACTCCTTATGAGCCAGAGTAAGACTTTTGGGATGACAGCACAGAAAGTAAAAATAATTGAAAATTGCTTTTTGGTAGAAGACTAGAGTCGAGATATTATCTCTGTGTGTCCCTGTCTATTAAAGCATATGATCGACACTGTCTTAAAACAAAAAGCATGAGCTAGGGTACCATGGCACACATCTATAATCCCAGCAACTATGGAGGCAGAGGCAGGAGGATTCCAAGTTCGAGGCCAGAGGCAGCCTAAGCAACTTCGTGAGATGCTGTTTCCAAATGAAAAAGAAGGGGCTGAGGTGCAGCTTAGTGGTAGTGCACTTGTGAAGTATGTGCAAAGCCCTGGGCTGAACCCCCAAGCACCAGAAAAAAAAAAAAAAAAGGCATGATTTATTTAAAAAGAACAGATTTTTTGGCTTAGATATCTGTTGTGTTTTTCTTTTTATGATTGGAGAACATGCAGTTCAGCAATTTCGTTCCAGCAAGAGAGAAAAAGATAGAACTGTTCATTTAAAAGTCCAAGAGCATCTACAAAGTCACAGCCAAAGTTTTCATGCAACACGAAAGTAATAACAATCCATGTACAGAGGAAGTCGCTGTCCTCAGCTACCTGGGTGCACCTAGACGTGGCGGCTGCAAGAGCTTGATGTTGAGTAAAAGCCAGTGCTCAGACTTGATTGTAGACTCCTCCCCTTCCCAGGGTAGCAAATGAAAGAGCGGTGTTTGTGCTGGTGATTCAGATCCACACAAACACTAAGGATAATTCCAGGCCTCTGCTGAAACTGGAGGAATCCAGATCTTTCCCCATCAGGATCGCAGTGCCCCAACGGAGCAGCCCATTCAGCATGAAATACGATTGCTGCACTTGGCAGCTCCCCCTCCAAAGGCCAGCTGCACTGCTTTAGCGAACAAGAAGCATCCAGAAAATCATCTGGCCGATCGTGGACTCTCGCCCTAATGAAGAAGAGGATCTAAATTTCACTTAGATAGCTTGGAGCTGGGGTATAGCTCAGTGGGCACTGTGCTGTTCTGCAGTCTCTGAGGCCTTGGGTTCGATCCCCAGCAGTGCAAGAATGGGAGAAGGACCTGGCAGCCCACTCCAGAAACAAACAGCCATTGAAAACCCTATGGCTAGCAGAGAAGCACTGACATAGTGCCGGGCATGGCACAGTGCTGGGGAGTGTTTCATTCTGTTGTACATTCAACGGCACGCGACATCGCTCATCTCTGAAATGTGTTGCCGCTTGTCTATTCGCTAATACATTGGTGGATGATGGTCAAACCTAATGCCATTCAGTTCTGAGTTTTAATTCACCCAAATTAGTCCCAACTGGCTCCTATCAATTTAGCTGGCTTGATATTGGGGCTGGAAAGGAATCCATGCTCTGCTGCTGGGAAAAAGCACTCATCTGGAGAGGGTACCCTCTGTGTCTCTCATGTCCCTTTCCCCTCTCCTTTGGCCCTATGTCCCTACACCTTTCTGCCCTCCACAAGGTCAGCTGCAGCAGCAAGAATAACAACTACCAGCAGGAAATTGCCTACTTAGTGTCCAGCACTGGCTCTACAGCTTTGCATACATTATTTCATTTAGTACCCCAAAGTGACCGTACAAGGCAGACACTAGATTGATTGTGGTGAGGGCTGCAAAACTCTGTGAATACACTCAACACCACTGCATTGTGGACTTCAAATGGCTTCATTGGATGGTATGCAAATTACATCTCAGGGAAGCTGTTGCAGATAGGATTTTTAAATATATGGAGGGTGATAAAAGGAGACATTGTATAGCCTTTTCTTTGCACACTGGAAAAGAAGAGAGGTTGAAAATTAATGGGCTCAGTATCTGACTTTATAAGTTGGAAAAGGAACTGTGTGAAGCGGAAGGTGTTCCCCCAGCCAAGGTCACACTGCTCGCCTGAGTCCCATCCTGGTTTGTCTGGCCTCGTGTTTAATGACCTTACTGATCCGACACCATCCATGGCGTCCTGTGATCCTGAGCTCAGCCCGTCGTGAGTTTCCCTGAAGCTCCAGATGTACCTTTTGTCATCCTGTCCCCGGGAACTTGCACACAGTTGATACTTGATAAATGTTTGTTGAACGGCTGATCAGCTTGAGTTGTTTTATTATATTGATTACACTAATCCATTCTATAACAATTTGCTCTCACACTTTCCAAGGTGATTTATACTGCATGACCATAGAGAAATTCTCCTGCTTTGCCAGGGAAAGGGCACTGCCACATTAAAGATATTCAGGGGGACATTTCTGCAAACTGAGCTCTCCAGATGAGTTTGGAAATGAGAAAGGCCAAAGACCAGGGGATACATGAAATGATTTCTTGTGACTAGGAAATGATTTAAAGCAAAAGGTCACAGCTCTTTGTAATTAGTTTCCTGTGCAAGTGGTATTCGGGGGCTACCAGGCCACGCTCACTCCTCGGCTCTTAACGGTCACGTTCATGGGGAGATGCACTGGCCTGCGGCCGGGACTACCCTCAGGTTCACCAACATTTTCTTTATTTATGCTGCATCTCTGCTGTGCAGCCTTGGCTTCAGGAGTAAGAACAGGTCCTGAAGGTCCGTGAGCAAGGGGCCAATAGATTGCAAATGTTCAAATCCCTCACATTCCCCACTCCCCGCTTTTGAAGATGAGACTCCAAAGGGCCCAGCCCAATCCTTTCCCAGTTAGGACAATACTGAAAAACAAAAGAAGGTATTTTTGATGTGTCTTTTCATTTTTGATGAACATGTATTAACTGTAGATACTGAGAACTTTCCGTGTGATTTTCAATACATGCACACATTATTCACTGATCAAATCCAGTTACCCTTTATCCACCCCATTCCCTTCCAAACCTCTAGTAATCACTCTTCTACATTTGGGTAGACTTTTTTTTTTTTTAAACTCCCACCTATGAGAGAGAACATGCAGTACTTGTCTATATCTGGCTTTGTTCACTGAACATTATGTTCTTCAGCTCCTTCCATTTGGCCGCAAATGATAGAATTTCAGTCTTCTTTCTGGCTGAATAATATTCTATTGTATATGTATATACATATATATCTCCCACATTTTCTCTATCCATTCATCCATTGATGGACACTTAGGTTGACTCCTTAACTTAGGGAATCCTTGCATTAACACTAAATCATTACAGAATATGATAGTGGACAAGGCTAGCCCCAAATAAGCCACAATGGAAAAGAACTTCAAGGGGGCTAGAAGAAGGTGAACCCAGTCTATTCCCATGCCAGGTATCAGGTAACCTGCGTTTGGGGAAATACACCAAGGCAGAGAAGGCCTAGCCATACTTTTATGGTTGAGGGACAGAATGGGAAGGGATTCCCACACCCGTAGCTATCTTCTGCCTGCAGTCGTACCACAGTAGCATCCAATCCCATCAGATCTTAGAAGCTAAGCAGGTTTGGGTCTGGTTAGTTTTCTGGATGGGAGACCACCTGGGAACACCAGGTGCTATAAACTTGGGAGAAGGACCTGGCAGCCCACTCCCAAAATAATCAGCTAGTGAAACCCCTATGAATAGCAGAGAAGCACTGAATAGTGCCTGGCACAGCACAGTGTTGGGGAGCGCTTCATCTGTTGTGCACAGGGTCACTATGAGTCAGACCCGACTCGACAGAACCTGACAACAGCACAAGCTATCTTCTGACAAGTTCAATCCCACTACACAAGAGGAAGACTGAGCTGGAAGATCTCGAACTACACAGAGAAGAGGCTCTGCCTTCCATCTCAGGGTCTGGAGGATAGCCGGGCTCTACTTCCGGCTCTGAGTAATTCTAGCTTTCCATGCCTCCCTCCCCCAAACAGGACCACAGGAAGGCAAGCTGGAGGCCAGAGTGGAGCTGGAGCCTCAAGACACCTACCATGTGCTTGCCGCTTTCCACGTATGCTTTATAATGTACCTCACTCAGCCTCCAAAGCGGTCAGTGCTGAACTCAGCCATCAAGTGCTACTTCTGCCTCTGTACAAATGAGACGATGGAGGGACACAGAAGTAGTTTTGAAGGAATGCAATGGGATCCCAAATCTGGCTCTTGTTTCACTATTTTATGCTGATTACTAGGTACACATGGTGGGCTGGGGTTTAGCTCAACTGGTAGAGCGCTGCTCTGCATGCTCTGAGGTCCTGGGTTTGATCCCCAGCACTTAAAAAAAAAAAAAAAAAACAAGAATCATGGGAGAAGGACATGGCAGTCTGCTCCCAAAGCAATCCCTAAACAATTAACCATTGAAAACCCTAGGAGGGTTGCTATGAGTTGGACCCAACTCAACAGCAACTAACAACACAAAAACTAGGTACACATGAGCATTCAAAAATCAAGAACTTATATGATAAAATTACAGAGAAAAAGAAAGTGTTCCAAATATTGTTTTGCACTTTACTCCATTTGCCTTCATAAAAGTTCTTTACCCTAAAAACAATGACCACATTTGCAGGTGATATCATTGTCTTGTTACCTGGCTTTTCTTTGCAATTGATCTCCATCCTGAGATTTAGTCTATTCAATTATCTTACATTTATTTTATTATTGTTGTTGTTGGCAGCACCTGGGGCCTCACATATGCTTCACAAGTGCTCTACACGGGGCTGCACCCAAGCCCATTTTTAATTTTTTTCATTTTGGTGCAGGCTGTCTCTGGCCTCAAACTTGTAATTGTCCTGGTTCCACCTCCCAAGTTATTGGGATTACAGGCATATGCCATGGCACCTGGCCATTTTTTATTTTTATTTTAAAATTTTCTCATGATTACATTGCATGTTTTTTTACTAATGCATTGAAAGAGGCTTATAGAAATTATCTATGCATTAAAAATATATATATATTACTCCCAACAGATGTTCTTTTAAGTATATATTCACAGAGATGTACAACATCAGTGCTATCAAATTTTAGAACATTTTTACCAACTCCAAAACAAACCCCTAACCTATTAGCAGTCATTCTCCCTACCCTTTTTCCCCGTCCCTTGACAACTGCTAATATACTTTCTGTCTCTATGGATTTATGTATTCTGGATATTTCATAGAAATGGAATTATTTACACACAATGTGATTTATACACAGTGATTTACATACAATGTGACTTGCTGTAGTAGAATTTTCCTAAGGTATAAATGGCTTTAGTAACAAATCAACTTAAACTTTTGGGGGGAATAATTTCTACTGAAGACTCATATTCAGCATAGTCCTTCAATGGCTGTCCAAGTTTGCCCAATAGGTAATCTCTTTGCATAAATTTTAAGATCATGTTGTTGTTGTTGTTGTTAGGTGCCGTCGAGTCCAGTCTGACTCATAGCGACCCTATGTACAGCAGATCGAAACACTTGCCGATTCTGTGCCAGGCAAAAGATCATGTAGCAACTTGTTTATTTTGTGATCTGGACCCAGTTCAGTGGGAAATGAAATGCCCTTATTTACTCTGCCCTTCCTTTAGTTCCATTACAAAACTTTCTAGCATTGCATCACTTGTTTCTTCTTCTCGATGCATGCCATACAGAGTCACATCACTCTCTGTTTCTCCGTTGAGATATCTCTTGTTGGCATTCAGAAACACCACCTCTTTGGAGGCAAACTTTCCAGACAGTACTGCCAGTGATTTTTATACACTGCCCCCAGCTCTGCTGGCTGGCTGGCTATCAATCCCAAATCTCTAGGATTAGTCACCAGATTAACCTCAGTGGGCCGGGGTAACATTGCCACCATCATGATATTAGTGTGAATGTGGTCTTGCTTCTCCATCTCTGACGCTCTGTACTCTGTGCACACCGCCTTCACATCTCATGTGCTTATAGATTTCTGGGCCCTCAAGGTTGACAGATCCATATCCCAGGCTTTCTCCCATAGATCCAACCATTTTCTACCAGTTTCTCCTGAGGGACTCAAAAGTAGGATATCCCATGTTCGACTGAGTTATTTCTTTTTGACGCAAGGTTATTCCATTCTCTTCAAGTCTCCTGAAATCTTTATCATCATTGTTCAGCAGGTGTTCCGTATCCCACAGCTCTTTTCCTTCTTGCTCAGCAGTTTGGCCACCCCTACCTTCTGAAGCCCCCTGACCTACAGTGAGCCTCAGACCCTGCCTGGTGCCCAAGGAAAGTCCCCAAGAGCCCACTGCAGGTGAGCAGCGCTCTAGAGAGCTACCGCAGCTTACAGGCAGTTATATTTTTATTTTAAATATGCTTGCATTCCCTTAAAATTGTTGTGTTGTTGTTAGGTGCCGTCGAGTCGGTATCTGACTCATAGCGACCCTCATAGGGTTTTCAATGGCTGTTTCAGGATTGCCTTGGGAGTGGATTGCCAGGTCCTTCTCCCATTTTTTGTGGTGCTGGGAATCGAACTTGGGACCTCAGAGACTGCAGCGCAGCGCTCTACCAACTGAGCTAAATCCCAACCCCCCTTCAAATTAGATGTACTATAAAAATAGATGAATAAACAGGAAAGATAAGATGGGAAAAATTCAAACAAGGAAGAGAACCTGCCAAAAAATATGCAAGAAAACCGGGAGAGCTTGCAACATGCTTCTAAACCAGATGAAACTGTCTTCCTTCATTCAGTGGAGAAAGGACTGTTGCTTCTCAGCCCCAAATCAACTGGGATAAGGTGCGATGGAGTAGCTGACTCCCAGAATGCAAGAATATTAGAACATCAAACACAGAAGGGACGCTGCTGGCCGCTAGGGGGAGCTCAAGACTCCCACTCCCGATCCCTACAGGCTCAGTGAGCCAAGTGGGGCAGGGCTGGGCTTGGCAGCGCACACCTGTAATCCCAGGAACTGGGAGGCTCCTGAGTTTGAGGACAGATGGAGCCTGTGCAACATAGGCTCTGTCTGAAAACACTTAAACCAAAACAAAATGGGGGCTGGTAGGGCAGCTCAGTGGTAGAGCTGCACACAACAAGCCCTGAGTTCAAATCTTAGTACAGAAAAAAAGGACAGAGTAGGGTCTTGCCATGTATTGGACAGCAGAGAGAGAACTTTTGCAAGAGGCTGAAACCTAGGGAATGGGAAAATAATTCACCTACTATTTTCCACTTTTCCAAAAGTTTACTAAGTGTGTTATAACCCTACTACCCTCTCCAATATGCCTGCAGCCATAGCCCTGTGGCATCCGATCCCGTCAGATCTTGGAAGCTAAGCAGGGTGGAGCCTGGTTAGTACCTGGATGGGAGACCGCCTGGGAACACCAGAAGCTGTAGGCTTGGGAGGAGGACCTGGCAACCCCCTCCCAAAAATCAATCTGCCATTGAAAACCCTATGAACAGCAGAGAAGCTCTGACAATAGTTGTTTCCCCTGTTGTACAGAGGGTCGCTATGAGTCAAATACCGACTCGACGGCACCTAACAACAACAACAACAACCCTCTCCAATGGACATGTTCACGCACACAAACTAAGCCAACCTGCTCCCTAAAATGTTAGTTCTTTGCTTTTGACCATAGTGAGAGCCACCTTCTGGGACAGCACCAATCACCCGAGACTGATGAGAGGCTGTACCAAAGCCACCAGGTGTTCACCACACCCATTTCCTTCGCCTCCTGGCCACCGAGCCAGACCACCTTTCCCGGCCACATTGAAGTCGGATGTATTTGCGAGCCACAGTTCTACCAGTGGAACTGGAAGTTCCAATGGAAGTGGTGAGTGCTACTCCCAGACTGGCCTGCAGAAAGCCTCACAACGCATCCTCCAGACCCTTTCTCCCAGCCGGCAACCTTGGAATGAGTCTTTCACACAGGGCCCCAAGGCAAGAGGAAGAAGAGGGTCTGGAAGAATCCAGGGAACACTTTCTCTATAGAGGGCCCGTGAGGCAGCTGAGACAGGCAGGGTGGTGCACCAAATAGACCACAGGATCCTTTGGCACCCAGAAAAATCGGATGCTCTTTAGAAAGTCTCAAGTTGCCAGAATGTCTTCCTGTGTGGATATTTTTTAAAGCAGTGACAGCAGGTTCACCAGAAAAAGAAATCTCAGAACCTGAGGCTGGCATTCCTCAAGTGCCTGTCTCCTCTCCAGGGTCTGGGTCTTGAAAAAATACAAATGACTAGTGACATAAGGTGAAAGACACTGTTGTTGTTGTTGTTGTTAGGTGCCATCAAGTCGTGTCCAACTCATAGCGACCCGTATAGGGTTTTTAATGGCTGATGGTTTCGGGATTGCCATGGGAATGGATTGCCATGTCCTTCTCCCATGTTAGTGGTGCTGGGAATTGAACTCAGGACCTCAGAGACTGCAGAGCAGCGCTCTACCAACTGAGCTAAATCCCTGCCCAAAGATACCATTAGAGGGCCCTGATACAAATAGGATTTTCCTCTTTGCTGTGAAAATACTATTCGAGAAAAACATAAAACATGAGAGATGTTGTTTTGCCACAGAATTAATGGTCCCAAAGCAAACAGGAATATGAATTTTCTTTGTATCTATTCATTTCTTCCATTTTCCCCACCAATAGGACCATATTTTTATGTGAAATATGTTACATGGGTATGAAATATACCATATTCAGACTTTTTAAATTCAGAGAATAACATCTCAATATAACACTTCTTTCTAAAAATGTTGCTATATTTCCAAGAAGTACTCAAAAGCTTCCATAAACATACTTTTGTAATACAGATAAGCAATGTTAAGGAAGGATATGTCTGTGCCAAAAAAAGCATTTCTATTATAAATTTGTTTTGTTTAGAACACAAAACAAAACAAAACTAAGAGGCCCAGTTGGCTGCCATTGAATTAAAGGATAGCAAGCTATTTTTCTCTCTCGTCTTTTTACACTTCATGGTGCAATTTTATTTTTCCCATTTTTAAAGATCATACAAAATAGAGTTCACACACTATTTTTTCACTAAATGAAGGCAACTCATTAGGACATGCATGGATGCTTAAAATATTTCAAAGGCTTCGCATCTTCTTCAGTTGGATCACAGATCCTCAAAGCTCTCCCCTTGGCAGGTAACTGTGTGGTCCTGTGAGTCCAGTGGACACTAGAGTGGGCATCATTCTGGAATGCAGACAGAGGAGGAGGGCCTAATGGGGAGGGTGGTCAAGGCAGGGCCTAATGGGACGGAGAAAACAATGCAGACACCTCATTGGCAAGGGGATAATGAGCAGGCCAGAGCTGGTTTCCTTTTCAATGAGATGATTTAGAATTTTATAGGGAGCTGAAGTTTAAAAGCTCCGTCTTCTTCCTTTTATTTAATATTAGAGCTACATTTGCTTGATTCTTCAGGATTTCCAAAAATCATGGGTAAGGATGAAGTCATCTTCTCTTAGGGTCTGGGAAGTAATTAATGCAGTCCAGGAGAGCATGTGAATGGTCTTTTACAATTTCCACCCCTGCTTCCAATTTCCGTTTCCTCACATCCACTGTACCAGAGATGCTGGTCATTGTGCCTCTCTGCCCATTGCCCTCCTCTGAGAGATCTGCTTCCCATTACGTACAGGGCACTGTCTCCGTCCCTTCCACCCCAATGGAGCTGCAATGTCATCCAAAGATGTCCAGGTTCCTGGGAGAAAAACTGAGCATATTCGTTCCCCAGTTTCTAATTTTGTGACCTTGTATAGGCTATTTAAGCTTGCAGGGATTTAGCTCAGTTGGTAGAGCACCACTCTGCAGTCTCTGAGTTCTCCCAGTTCAATTCCCAGAACCACAAAAATGGGAGAAAGACATGTCAATCCACTCCTGAGGCAATCCTGAAAACAGTCAGCCATTGAAAACACTAAGAGGGTTGCTATGGGTTGGACATGACTCAACAACACCTAACAACAAGTCTCCATTGGGGCTCAGGTTTAGCTCAATTAGTAGAGTGCTGCTCTGCACACTCCGAGGCCCCAGGTTCAATCCCAGAACCATAAAAATGAGAGAAGGACCTGGCAATCCACGCTTGAAACAATCCCCAAACAAGATGCCATCGAAAACCCTATGAATAGCAGAGAAGCACTGAGACAGTGCCAAGCATGACACAATGTCGGGAGTATTTTGTTCTGCTATACACAGTTACTATGAGTCAGACCTGACTGGACTCCACTTGACCACAGCAACAACAGCAACAAGCCTGTTTCTTCATCTGGGAAATTAGGGTTGCCATCAGTCTATAGTGAGATGATCATACGGAAGGCAGTACTTGGCAAAAGGGAAGCACTTGGCAATATTTGCTGGTGCTGTCATTGTCATCATCATTAATGTCATCCTATCTAGGATGAACAGCAGGAGCAACAGCAGCAACAATATCACAATAATTTTTGGAGATCAGTCAAGTGGGAGAGACAAGTTGAAAGGCCATTTTGGTCTACAAGAAGTGCACCAGGAGCTGGGCGCAGTGGCACACGCCTGTATCCCAGCGCCTCGGGAGGCGGAGGCAGGAGGATCACAAGTTCGAGACCAGAGGAAGTCTGCGTAACTTAGTGAGACCCTGTCTCAAAAAGTAAAAAAAAAAAAAAGGCTGGGGGTGCAGCTCAGTGGTCCAGCACTTGCAGAGCATGCAAGTGTGAGGTCCTGGGCTCAACTCCCAGTACCACAAAAAAAAAAATAAATAAATAAAAGTGCACCAGGTAAGCAGAGGGAGCCTGTCTATAGGAGAGAGAGAGAAATTGACATGGGTAGGGCAGCATGGGCACTTCGTGGGCATCCGCCAAGGATGCTAAACATTCTGCAGTGTGCAGAGGTACTGGGTACAACAAGCAGCAGCCCATGTCCCACACAACTTTCTAAAGGGCTGCTAGGACAAAGTGCAGAAAAATCCAGCCAGACTCCATATTCCAGGTACACATATGGTATTATTTATAACGTCTGAATGCATGTTGAGCTTTCTAGGCATGCCAATACAGTATAATTCAAATGAAAAACATTGCTTTGTTGAAAATATTCTGAGAGCTTTCCATTGAGGTAGTTTCCAGAAATGGTTACAAATTCTTTGACATGATTTCAATCAAGAGGTGGGACCTACATACTCTGACCCTCTCTCACTCCCACCCCCTATGATTGCTTTGATGAGGGTTCATCAGAAAAGATGCTGTGTGCCTTTGGAGGCTAAGTCGTACAAAGCTGCACAGCTTCTGCTGCTGAGACACTTGCCCTAAATGGAAGGAGTCTGAACAGCCTAAGATCACCAGGCCAGGTGGCCACGTGGAGGGAGTCCAGTTTTTAACATCCTGCAACAGGAGCCAAGTGAGTGAGCGAAGGAGCGCCATGTTGGAAGTGGGTTCCTCTGCTTCAGCTGCTCCAGGCCAGCCAGTGGAGTCATCCCACCTGAGCCCCAGACGTCACAGAGCAGACAAGAGCCATGCTCACTGTGATCCCTCAGAATTCCTAACACACGGCTTCCGTGAGAAACATCAAGTGATTGGGGCCTTGGAGTCTTGGTCTGTGGCACAGCCATAGACAACTGGAAGGTACACCATTTTGGAAAATCATGTTGCCAGTATCATCTGACTTTATTAGCCTGTGTTTGAAGTTGTCAGCTCATGATGATTCAGCATCCGGGTGCAATGGTAGGCAACTTCTTTACTCCTGTCTCAACATTTAAGTCCTAAGCTACACTTTACTTTTCGTTTAAGATAAACCACTTTCCTTGTACTCCCCCTTTATATTTTAGTTAGGGCATTATATTAATCTTATTTTCAAAGTAAGCGTTTAGGTAGGTCATATTATCTATGTACTTCATTTTAAGGTAGCAAAAGGAATGCTATAAAATATTTGTTATAAAAAGAGAGAATTGAGCCGGGCGCAGTGGCACACGCCTGTAATCCCAGCAACTCAGGAGGCCGAGGCAGGAGGATCGCGAGTTCGAGACCAGAGGCGGTCTGAGCAATTTGGTGAGACCCTGTCTCAAAAATTAAAAATTGGGCTGAGGGTGCAGTTCAGTGGTCCAGCACTTGCACAGCATGCAGGCGTGAGGACCCAGTATTGAAAAAGAGGGGGAGAGAGAGAGAGAGGGAGGGAGGGAGGGAGGGAGGGAGGGAGGATTGGGCCCAAACAGATTGAAATAACTGAGCTGAGCATTCTTTTCCCCTGACACTTGGTGACAGCTGGTATTTGTGAGCATCTTTCTGGTTCTTCTAAGATCTGGCTGTCCTTGGATTCCGCGCCTTCAGTTCTGTGTGAGTTTTGTAACATCCCCGTAACCAACCCCACTACTGCCTTTTCCTAGCTAGTAGGAACTTTCAGTCCAAGGAGGCTCAATTAAGACATCCAGTTTATTCCTAACCTCTACAAGCTCTTCTGTCTCCTTAACAGAAAATAGAAGCCTCAAGAGATTAAGCCAAGCTGTTTTCTCTGGCATCTGTTAGGATTACTCCAATCTCAGAGGCAAGTGTCCTCTTCCTTTTTTATCCTCTTGCTCCCGATAGTACTATTAAAGGGCAAATATAGCTTCAACTCTTCATTGTTTGTTTTGGTATAAACCTGAGAACCCAAACAGCACTTCCTTTGGTTGTGCTAAGCATGTTTAACTCTTGATTCTCTGCTTTGGTCTGCCCTTCCTCCCATCTCTTGCAGACTTATATTTACCCTTCCATCCCTATTAAATCTGAGCTCGTTGTAGGCATCCTGGGTATTACACTAAGATGCCTTTTCTTGACTTTCATGTCTAAACCACTGACAGCTGGGGTGTTAAAATTTCATTTGTGACAGTTATTCACCTCTGGAGTCATGACAAACCTCTCTCTGTGGAAGTACAGCTGTGCACCTCATGACAACATTTTGGTTAACAGTAGATCACGTGTATTCTGTCGGTCCCAGAAGACGATGGTAGTGCTCAAACTTTCTATTGTTTAGTGATACTGCAGCACAACACACTCCTCATGTGTTTGTCACGATGGTGGTATAAATACACCTACAGTGCTGCCAGTCATAGAAAAGTGTTATGTAGGTACTATTGAGTTGGGTCCAACTCATAGTGACCCCCATATGTGACTGACAAAATACTACCTGGCACTGTGCCATGCCTAGCACTATTGTCAGTGCCTCTTGGCTATTCACAGGGGTTTCAATGGCTGATTGTTTTGGGGATAGGCTGCCGGGTCCTTCTCCTAAACCTACAGCACCCAGTATTTCCAGGCAGACTCCATCCAAGTACCGACCAGGTTGACCCTGCTTAGCTTCTGCGATCCGACGAGATGGGACGCCAGCGTGGTAGGGCTGTGGGCATGTATAATTATGCATGGTATGTCATACTTAATCATGATAAGAAATGACTCTGATGCTGGTTTATGTATTTACGATGCTACACTTTTCATTGTTATTTTAGAGTATATTCCTTTGACCTGTAAAAAAAAGTTCACTGAAAGCAGCATGCCCTGTTATGCCAGACTTAGCCACCTATGTCTCACATCCACCTGGTCTCTTGACTGCATCAAGAGGCCATGTAGAGTGACTGACCTACGCCATCGAGGTCCACGTAAGTGCATGCCATGGGGCTTGCACAATGACAAAACTGCCTACAGTTGCATTTCTCAGAACATATCCCCATTGCTAAGGGACACACTTGCATTTTTTTGAAAAGTCATCCTTTCTATAAAATAAAGGTTGTTGTTGTTGTTGTTGTTGTTGTTGTTGTTGTTAGGTGCCCTTGAGTCGGTATCTGACTCATAGCGACCCTCATAGGGTTTTCAATGGCTGACTGTTTCGAGATTGCCTTGGGAGTGGATTTCCAGGCCCTTCTCCCAATTTTGCGGTGCTGGGAATTGAACTCGGGACCTCAGAGACTGCAGCGCAGCTCTCTAAATAAAAGTTATAGGTCTTATTTTATGAATAGGTCTTATTTTATGAAGCCATTGCCCTGTGCTGCTGCTGCTGCTGCTGCTGCTGCTGCTGCTGCTGTTGTTGTTGTTTGGTTCCATCTAGTTGGGTTCAACTCATAGCAGCAACCTTCATAGGGTTTTCAATGGCTGATTGTTTGGTGATTGCTTTGGGAGTGGACTCTCTTGTCCTCCCAGTTTTGCAGTTCTAGGTGACTGAATCCAGGTCCTCAGAGAGTGTGGAGCAGCACTCTACCAACTGAGCTAAACACCAGCCTGTCCTGCGCTCTGGACATCATAAACTCTCAATGACCTGTGGCTCTCCCTCAGTGTTTGCTAAAGATTCTTCTTGGGATGTCTACCTAATACACATTGATTATTTCCTTTGGTGACACTCTGGTGGGCTCTCAACTGCCTTGTCTGTAACAAACATTACCCTGATCCTCTGGCTCTACTAGATTGGACCTAGGGTGAACAAATGACCATCTAGGCCAATAAGATTCTTTCTTCAGTGTGATTTCATTTGGTGCCAACATATCAACAAGAATTTAGTGCGAGTTGGCCTAGTCATTTGACTACATCAATCAAACAATCAAATATGCAAATGCAGAGAGGGTGGGACAAAGACTTCTTTTCTCCAAGGAAAAAGGAATAAGGCATTCTGCAAGAAGCATACAGACAAGACCTAGAGGTCCCTGGTATTCTGAGGTTTGGTTCTGGTGCCTGGCCAAGGCCCAGTAACCCTTTCTTCTCATGTCCCATCAGACACTTGATAAATTTCCCCCACATTTTGTCCCCTCAAGCTCAATGGATGTGATTTTTCTCACAGGCAAATGATCTTTAATCCAGAGTTTTTCCTCTCAAGGTAGTTTCATGGTGAAGTTTTTTGTATTATCTAAAAAATCAGTTCAAGGAAGTTTAACAGTAATTTAAGCAGGATTTCCTGTTAATTTTGGCCTAATAGAAAAAGAATAGAAATTTGAGAGAACATTCAAATATTTGTTTTTTTCTCTCTTTACGGACAAAAGAGAGAAACCGTCCAAAGTACACAAGTGAGAGCTAGTTGTTGTTAGGTGCCTTGGAGTTGGGTCTGCTTCGTAGCGACCCTATGTACAACAGACGAAATTTTACCTCACTCTGTGGTGTGCCCAGCACTATTTTCAGTACTTCTGCTATTCTCTGCTAGGGTTTTCGATGGCTGATTGTTTCAGGAGTGGGCTCCTGGGTCCTTCCCCGAAGCCTACAATACCCAGAATTCCCAGGCGGTCTCCCATCCAAGGACTAACCAGGCCTGCCCCTTCTTAGCTTCCGAGATCAGACAGGATTGGATGCCAGGGTGGCATAGCTATAGACACACAAGTTAGACGAATCCACAAAATGAAAATTACAATGTTATATTTTGGAGTTCTCCCACACCAAAAGGAGCAAAGGCATAAAGTGCTGGTCCTGGGCAAGCTGGTATCCAGAAGTACCAACTGAGGTCTCTCTCAAGTGGCTTGCTGATGACACGGCTCATAAAGCTTAGCTTTACACAGACCTGAAATAGCTAGCACATAAATTCCTCAGGCCTTGGCACTGGGCTCACAGCTTGTGCCAGGAAAAAGCCTGCTATAATTTGATTTTTTTGCAAACCTTAGGAAAGGAAGCATATTTAAAAGAATATGCTGCTGCTAAGCAACCATCCCAGACAGCCATATTTGTTTTTGCACCGTTATAAGATAACAGGTGTTCCATTTTCCAGAGTGTTGTTTTTCGCTTGTCCTGTGACTAGGGCCCAGCTCTGCCTTTGCAACCCAGAGAACTCCTCTGCCACTCTGTGGTTGTAACCACATCCATTCCGAAGAAGTATGAACCTACCTTCCATGTTTGTCCATCCTAGGGCACCCTTCCTCAGCCTTAGAGCAACCCTAGATAGTTGTCTTTATATATTTACAGTTACCCTTCTACCATAGATTAATAATTCTTTAACTCTCCAGTTTATCATGGCCATGATGATGACGACCATAAAAGGCTTTGGACAAGCTAAATATTAAGTCATGGAACTATCCTGGGATACTTAGGTTAGGTTAGGTTAAGTGCTGTTGAGTTGGTATCTGACTCATAGCGACCCTCATAGGGTTTTCAATGGCTGACTGTTTTGGGATTGCCTTGGGAGTGGATTGCCAGGCCTTCTCCCATTTTTTGGTGCTGGGAATTGAACTCGGGACATCAGAGACTGCAGCGCAGCACTCTACCAAGTGAACTAAATCCCAGCCCTCCTGGGATACTTAGGCATCATGATATTTGCAGATTCAAAATATTGAGGCATCATGACTTTTGTGGATGCAAAGACCAAATCTCTCAGTGGAGGAGTATCATCCTTGAATTTCAGAACGAGTAACTTTAACATCCATCCTAAGAGATCTGTATTGGATCCCTGGATGCCCAAATTTCTTCTATAGTTCACAAATTATGTTTTAGTTTTAAGGATACAGACTGTAACAGCCCACTAATAATATTCTCCAGGGCAATGGGGTATCATACTGACTTCTGGAAGGTTCCACATTATCTGGGCATAATTAGAGCTAAGAACCCCAGAGATTTGGGATTGGCATTATGATTTGCAATCACTCCCCATGCTAACCATAGACCAAAAGCAGAAACATATACTCCTTTAGGAAAGGTGACATCTAAGAAAGACCAAGCTCTAATTACACTTAGGTATTGCTAGGCATTTAGATGGTTCAGTGTCTTAAAACAAGAGAGGGGTGAGCAGAACAGGCTCTTGATTTCTGCTTCTAATGAAGTACCAAGCTTCTGTTTTTTTCTCTCCCAGTTTTCCATGAGTGTGGCTGTGATGAGCTGGAACATTAATCTCCCAAGCACAGTCTTATCACCCAGAGGATGAAATCAGTAGCCACGAAAGAGCTATCTGGAGGCAGAACTTCTGAGATTTCAAACTTTTAAAACCCAAATTTGTCAAAGAATCCAGAACAGGTTAACCTACTTCTCTACTCAGGAGAGAAGACAAAATATTTCTGTCTCCACTGACAAGGACTTCTGGCAACTTGGATGAGTGATGCTGAGAGAAGAAAACGATGGATTATGAACTTCCTAAGGAAACAAATTTCTAAAAAGCCCCAAACACCAGGAATCACCAGCTGCTTTGTTTCCTTATTCATGACCTTCATCTACCTTCTCTTTCATAAAGTAAATGGAAAGGTGTCATTCTGATTAACGGTGATTGCTTCCTTGTCAAACCTCAACTAAAATGAGATGTTTTATCACGACACTTTTAAGGGGACATGGGAAGATAGTTAAGAGGCACCTTTTAAAACCTGCTCTTGATTATCCATTGCACTTAAAAAATTCCATTATCTTCTTCCCACGCTACCCCCTTTCCTGGAGATCTTTAAAGGGAGAGAAATTATACAGCATTCAGAGGCAGCTGATTACTGCCTTGTTTGTGTAGCTGCATTGTTTACAACACTGTTGTGACAGCGTTGACCAGTATCAGGACTGTGATTAGTTGGAAAATAATCCTGCCTGGCAAGCTCGGCCATGATTTTCCCACGGAAACAGCACTCCAAACTCCTTTTTTAAAGGAAAGTTTGTGTGCAACTGATTATTTTCCTTCTTGGCAGCAACTTATCTATGCAGAAAGAAAAAGAAAACTAAAACAATTTAGACTGATTATGATCACAGTCATCATGGTTTTAAAACATAAATCCCTAGAGGGGAAGGATAGTGTGGAAATGTGCATACTGTTAACAGAAGCACTCATGGGATTTTGGTTTCCTACTATGCTCTCGTCTGCAGCCATAGCCCTGTGGCATCCGATCCCGTCAGATCTTGGAAGCTAAGCAGGGTCGGGCCTGGTTAGTACCTGGATGGGAGACCGCTTAGGAACAACAGAAGCTGTAGGCTTGGGAGGAGGACCTGGAAACCCCCTCCCAAAAATCAATCTGCCATTGAAAACCCTATGAACAGCAGAGAAGCACTGACAATACTGTTTCCCCTGTTGTACAGAGGGTCGCTATGAGTCGGATACCAACTCGACGGCACCTAACAACAACAACAACTATTCTCTCAGGCTGGGGATTTTCTCAGTCAGTAGAGGGCTGCTCTGCACTCTCTGAGGCCCTGGATTTGATCCCTAGCACCACAAAAAAAAAAAAAAAAAAAAAAAAAAAAAAAAAAAAAAAAAAAAAAAAAAAAAAAAAAAAAAAAAAAAAAAAAAAAAAAAAAAAAAAAAAAAAAAAAAAAAAGGGGGAGAAGTACATGGCAGCCCACTCCGGAAACAATCAGCCATTGAAAACCCTATGAGGGTCACTATGGATTGAACCCAACTTGATGGTACTTAAAAGCAACAAACTATATTCTCAACCTGTATCAGTTCCTGTGTCATGTTTGCCACTCAGTATTTGTCCTTTGAACATAGTTATGAAGGTCAAGCAATGAGTCGAAAACATGGAGAAAAATCATCTTCACACAGATAATAGCTAATAAAGAAGAGGTTGAGACCTTAAAGGAAGTGAATGGATGAATGAATGGATGAGTGAATGAATGAATGATCACATCCTCAGGACCAATAAACATTAAGTGAAAAGACAGTAGTAGTACAATCATGACCTGGACAGTTAACTCCTCAGGGGCAGGACTACACTGGTTGGACATCATCCAGTTCTTGTCTTCTTTCAGTACTACTTGTTGAATGGATACACAGGAGGAGGAAAGGGTGAAACTGCTTCAATCTAAATATTTACCTCTAGGGACAAGTAACAAATGCTTGGTGTTGTTATGGGCCATCAAGTCAAGTCTAGCTTGTAGTGACCCTATGTACAACAGAACAAAACATTACCCAACACCGCCATGACCAGCACTATGTCAGTGCTTTTCTGTTATTTCTAGGGTTTTTAATGGTTGTTTGGGGATTGCTTTGGGAGTGGATTGCCACATCCTTCTCCCATTTTTGCGGTGGTGGGGATCGAACCCAGGGCCTCAGAGAGTGCAGAGCAGCACTCTACCAACTGAGCTAAACCTCAGCTTCCCCCCCCCAAATAAATGTTATGCCTGTAATAAGCTTTTTTCTTTGAAAATCAATATATATGAACATCATGTCCTCAGCGGAAAAACATAACCTGATAAGTATAAGTGTGGCTGGAGGCGAGTGTGGCTAACTGCTACGGCACCCACCTCCCTGACCTCTGCCAGGGAAGTATTTAGACTTTGTTCATGTGAAGCCAGTTTGACAGGGTTGATGGCAACTTCAATTCTGATGTTCACCACCTAAGCTGATGATTAGCACTGGCTGGAGTCCGAGAATGCAGTCACCAAATGAGATGCAGACATGGTGCCGTCCACCTGCAAATGAGGTCAGCGGAGCCACCATGGGGAACTTCCCACTGGTTTGGATGAAGCCCATTGGAAGATCTGCACACAGGAAAGTTCCAAAGAGCACATAAGTCATCTCGACATAGAGAAGTGGAAGCTGTTCAAATTTGAGGAAACAAACGTTATCAGTAGGGCAGCTGGAGGTGAGACAAGGGTTCTAAGTCAAGGCCAGATGGGGAAGAAGTTGTTCATTGGATTGGCAAGATCAGAAAGGGGACTTGGTTTGGGGGAATTAATAAGTTCAACTTGGGCATGCCAATTTTGCGGTGACAGATGGATATGAAAGAAAGAAATGATAACCATTGAGGCAGAAATACACGTCCGGGCTCCCACAGAGCAAGGGTCTGATAGATATTTTGATGTTAATAGTGTATGATGGCAGGCAAAGCCAAGCTAAGGGGATAGAGAAACAAAGAAGCAGAAGGCATGGCCACAAAAGTGCAAGGAGTAGCCAAAGGACAGTAAAAGAACAGTTGGAAGGCAGGAGGGAGGTGAGGGTGCGCTGGTGATGCAGAAGAAAAGGAAGGAAGTTCCTAGAAGAAGGCAATATACTCAACACTAGCGAATTTGGGAGAGTCAATGGAGGATAAGAGAGAAGGACCCTATGAATAGCAGAGAAGTGTTGTCAGATAGTGTTGGAAAATGAGCCCCACCCAAAGGATGGAAGTCATTCAAGAAATGACTGGAGAAGAGTTACCTTCTCAAAGTAGTGTCAATCTTAATGACAGGAATGGAGTAAAGGCCCTGAGACCTCCCTTTGCTGATATGGTACGACTCAAAATGAGAAGAAACATAGTGGCTGCAACAATGGGCTCAAACATAAAAAGTCTGTGTGTATGGCACAGTGCTGGGTAGTGTTTCATTCTGTTGTACACAGGGTTGCTATGAGTAGGATCTAACTCGATGGCACCTAACAACAACATGGAAGGTAAAGATCGTTAACAAATAACCAATGACCTTCAAGAAATTGGTTTTAATTGTGTTGAGTGGTAGAAACTACAATACAAAGGTTAAGAGTGAGTAGTAATAGAGGCAGTAGGTTTCAAATATTCATTCTATGGGAACTAATGGTTTCTAAGAGAGAACATGTGTTACTAACCTTACAAGATTCAACTGAAAGGTTATTCCCGGATAGGTCTTTGCTAATCTCCCAATGAAAAATAAATGCTTACTCCTCTATATTCCTCTAATTCTTCATCAATCCAGCACCTGCCATCTTTTACTTTGTAGTAGAATTGCCTTATGCTGAGTGTGGTGCTTCTCTGTGGTCTACCCAAAGACTCAGTTGCTCAAGAAATATTGGTAGAATGAATAATCAAAACTTAGTTATTTACAGATCTGCCTTGCCAATGTGCTTCATAGGTTACATGAAAACTCTTTGGGAAATGAATTTTAAAAATCAGTTACATTAATTTTAAAAAATCTACTTATAAAACATACTAAATACAGAAAAATTAATAAGATAGATTACTAGTTTAACAAACCATTATTAAGTCAGTATGTTTTTTTTAACCAAGACTCAGGTTGTTATGATTGGATCTGAAATGTCTCCCAAAAGCTCCTGTGTAGAAGGCTTGGTCCTGAGTGCAGCAGCGTTCAAGGGTGGTACTCTAGGAAGGCTAGTGGACCATGAGGGATCCATCCATATCAATGGATTACTCCACTGATGAATTTAGGACTTACTGGGATATTGGGAGGTGGTGGAAAATTTAGGGAATGGAGCCTATCTGGAGGAAGTAGGTCACTGGAAGTCTGCCCTTGAAGTGTGCCTCGAAGGGTACATCCTGTCCCCCCCCCTTCCTCTCTGGCTCTTCCTGCTTCCCAGCTGCCATGAGGTGAGCAGCTTCCTTCCATTACACACCTTCCATGATGTTGGGCTGGGATTTAGCTCAGTTAGTAAAGCTCTGCGCTGAAGTCTCTGAGGTCCCAAGTTCAATTCCCAGCACCCCAAAAATGGGAGAAGGGCCTGGCAATCCACTCCCAAGGCAACCCCAAAACAGTCTGCCATTGAAAACCCTATGAGGTTCGCCACGAGTCGGATACCGACTCGACAGCACCTAACAACAACAACAACATGATGTTCCTGCTCACCACACACCCACAAACAATGGAGCCACAGGACCACGGACTAGAACCTCGGCAACTATAAGCAAAACAAACCTTTCCTCCTTTAGGGAGATTTTTCAGGTATTTTTTCACAGTGATGGAAAGCCAATGAACACACAGGTCAAGAGATAGAAAACTTCTAGATATCTCATAAATTCTCTACACGCTCATGTTAATAAAATCCCCTCAAAAATAAATTGTTCTCATCTTTGCTGTACTCACTTCTGAGCTCTCCTATGGCTTTCTAACTTGACTATACATCCCTCAACATTTTGGTTTTGCCTGTTATTTTTATATCTTTCTGTTAATCTACAGGTTTTCCCTCAGTCCCCTCATACTTTTTCCCATGTTACTTATGTATTGAAGAAAACAAGTTGCCCTATGTAGTATCTTACTATCTGGATTTTGCTGGTTGCATCTTGATGGAGCCACTGAATTGATCATCAGGTCTAATTTTTAGCAAGAAAACTACATAGATGGCACATTTTCTTCTAACAGCTTCATGATATATGGCTTTATGTTTCTTTTTAACTCTACTAGCCAATGATGAGTGATACCTTGTTGTTGTTGTTAGGTGCCGTCGAGTCGGTATCTGACTCATAGCGACCCTCATAGGGTTTTCAATGGCTGAGTGCTTCGGGATTGCCTTGGGAGTGGATTGCCAGGCCCTTCTCCCATTTTTGCGGTGCTGGGAATCGAACTCGGGGCCTCAGACATTGCAGCACAGCGCTCTACCCACTGAGCTAAATCCCAGCCCGAGTGATACCTAGATGCTTTAATTCATTAGAGTTGCAAAATTATATTATTCTTCCTTTATTATGGGAATATTCTTATAAGGAGAAATATTTACTTGTCTACTATTTAGTTATCAGGGGATACAGTTCATATAGGAAAGGCACAATAAATATCTTTTTGTTCCCATTATTTATTGTTGTTGTTGTTAGGTGCCATCAAATCGGTATCTGACTCATAGCGACCCTCTGTACAACAGGGGAAACACTATTGTCAGTGCTTCTCTGCTGTTCATAGGGTTTTCAATGGCAGATTGATTTTTGGGAGGGGGTTGCCTGGTCCTTCTCCCAAGCCTACAGCTTCTGGTGTTCCCAGGTGGTCTCCCATCCAGGTACTAACCAGGCCCGACCCTGAGACCTGACGGGATCAGATGCCACAGGGCTATGGCTGCAGGCCATTATTTATATGTTTTTTAAATGAGTGGTTCTTTATTGTTCTCCAAGGATAACAGTCTACAACCATACCACCCTGGCACCCAATCATCTGATCTTGGAAACTAAGCAGGGTCAGGCCTGGTTAGTCTTGAACAGGAGATAACCTGTGAATACTCACTGCTGTGGACTTAGGAGAAGGACCTGGCAGCCCACTCCCAAAACAATCAGTCATTAAAAACCCTATGAATAGTGGAGAAGCACTGACATAGTGCCAAGCATGGTACAGTGCCAGGTAGTGTTTTGTTCTGTCGCACATAGGGTCACTATGGGTCAGGCCCAACTCGGCAGGACCTAACAACAACAACAAGGATAACAAATTAGTTTTATAGATATTATGGATTAATGAGTTTAAATATAATTGTTAAATTTTGATCCACTGAAAATATTATTTTTGTTGAACATATATCGGCCAAATCTTTGTCATGTGGGAACATTTTCAACTTAATTCCTATGTCCTTTGATATGACCCTAATAATCTTTTAGCTTTTTTGTGATTAGAAGACACTCCCCTAGGCTCATTTGTAGATATTCTGCCTAGACCTAGCATCTTTTATTTCACCAAGAATCTTGTCTTCTCTTAGTGAAAAATAGTATTTTAAGACTACAGTCTGGGCCCTAGTGAGGTCATGGCTACTGAGTTGCTTATTATTTCTAAGCTCTTTTCTTAGTTTACTTTGTGTTGCTAGATCAGACTATCACATGAACAGAAACTTATTGGCTCACAGTGCTGGAGGCTAGGAAGTCCAAGAGCAAGCTGCTGGCATCTGGTGAGGGCCTTCTCACTGCATCATAACATGGTTGAAGCCATCACGTGGTGGAAGGACAAAGAGAAAGAAAGAGAACCAAACTCCCCCACTTAAAATGACTTCAATCCCACCCACGAGTGAAGAGCCTCTTAATACTGCTAGTATGGCAATTATATTTCACCATAACTTTGGTAGGGGACAAACCTTCAAACCATAGAAAACTAGATTCTTTCCTGTTGCTCATTTTTTTCTGTAAAATTAACTTTTAATAGAGATATAGTCCAAGAGAGTTTTGCTAACATTTCTAAACTTAGGCTTTGGAGCATCCTCTTTCCTTGTCATGCAGTTTTCAAAACATATGGAGGCTTGTTCTTTGTGATCTCTTCCCACTGGGCTCTTCTGCTTTAATCTGAACCTGCTCTCCACCTTGCTTAGTCTGAGTTCTGCTGTTGGCAGTTTGTCCTTCGCAAGGGTCGTCCCTGGAAGGAAGTTGTAAATATTCAAGGAATCCAAACTATCCTTTCCCATGGACTCTTTCCAATCACCTGCCAGTGGAATGCACAAATCTGTCTCAGTGTGGGCTACTTCCCACTGAGTGAGTAAACATTGGCAATTTTAAGATTCTTAGGTATGGAAACTGCTTTGTTTCTTCTGTGTCCTCTTGTTCAATTATTGCTGATATTATGCACACCCTTGCTGCTGTTGAAGGTTTGCTCCCCCCATAGCAAGGTTTGGCAGCTTGATTTGTTAATGATATTCGTGTGCTTTGGTTTTGCTCTCTCTGCATTGCCTATTTCGGGGGGGGGGGGCAGGGAATTAAGGAGATTCAAAATTTCTGCTGTCACTACCACAATGCATCAAGAAATATTTACAATTGTATATTATTGATATAATAAGAAAAACTTTAATTGATGGTATGTTTTAGTTAAAAGTAAAATATGATGATAGACATTTTCATGTAAATGTTGGATAAACATCCCTTTAATGAGAGGAAGCTTCTCTAGTGGACATATTAGAGAATCCTGAATTAGAGACAGAATTAGAGAATCCTGTATATGTCCACTAGAGAAGGATTGTCCACACAGAATTAGGATTCTCTAACTCTGTATATGTCCACTTCTGGGACCCTGTAGTATGCCTACAGTATATCATAACAAATTATTGATAACATTGTGAAAAATAGAAATACCAGAACACTTAATTGTACTCATGTGAAATCTCTACATGAACCAGGAGGCAGTTATTCAAACAGAACAAGGAAACACTGCTTGGTTTAAATTCAAGAAAGGTGTACGTCAGAGGTATATGTTTTCACTGTATCTCTTCAATATCTATGCTGAGCAAATAATCCAAGAACCTGGACTTTATGAAGAAGAATGTGGCATCATAATGGGAGGAAGACTCATTAACCACCTGCGTTATGAGGATGACACAACTCTGCTTGCTGAAAGTGAAGAGGATCTGAAACATTTGCTGATAAAGATCAAAGAACGCAGCCTTCAGTATGGCTCGTACCTCAACATCAAGAAAACAAAAATCTTTACAACTGGGTCAGTAAGCAACTTCATGATAAATGGAGAAAAGATTGATGCCATCCAAGATTTTGCTTTACTTGGTTCTATAATCAATGCTCATCAAAGCAGCAGCCAAGAAATCAAAAGACACATTTCATTGGGAAAAGCTCTTGCAAAAGACTTCTTTGAAGTATTGACAAGTAAAGGTGTCACACTGAAGACACAGGTGCGCCTGATTCATGCCATAGTATTTTCAGTCACATCCTATGGCTGTGAAAGCTGGACATTGAATAAGGGAGACAGGAGAACTGATGCTTTTGAATTATGGTGCTAGACACAAATAGTGAATATACCATGGGCTGCGCAAAGAACCAACAGATGTGTCCTAGAAGAAATGCAACCACAGTGCTGCTTGGAAGCAAGGATGGCTAGAGTATGTCTGATGTATTTTGGACCTGTTGTCAAGAGGGACCAATCCCTGGAGAAGGACCGTGTTTGAGAGAGTGGCAGGTCAACGAAGAAAAGGAAGACCCTCAACTACATGGATACATGGATTGACACAGCGTCTGGCACAATGGGCTTAAACATAAAAAAAAATCATATGCCTGGCAGAAATGGGGAGGGTTTCATTCTGTTGTACAGAGTTGCTATGAGTCAGACCCAACTTAATGGCACCTAATAACAACTTACTATATGTTGAAGAGGGCTGGGATTTAGCTCAGTCGGTACAGCGCTGCGCTGCAGTCTCTGAGGTCCCAAGTTCAATTCCCAGCACCGCAAAAATGGGAGAAGGGCCTGGCAACCCACTCCCAAGGCAATCCTGAAACAGTCAGCCATTGAAAACCCTATGAGGGTCGCTATGAGTCAGATAGCGACTCGACGGCACCTAACAACAACAACAACATACCTTGAAGGACCTAGGAATATGGAATAGGCATGTATTGGAGCCCATGAGAGCTGGTTTCAAATCCAGTCCTGCCACTGATTATTTGCTTTGCCTTTTACAAGCCCTTCTATACTCATTGCCTGCAGCTGTAGCTCTGTGGCATCTGATCCTGCCAGATCTCAGAAGCTAAGCAGGGTTGGGCCTGGTTAGTACTTGGATGGGAGAGACCACCTGGGAATACCAGGTACTGTAGGCTTGGGAGAAGGACCTGGCAATCCACTCCCCAAAATCAATCCACCATTGAAAACCCTATGAACAGCAGAGAAGCACTTACAGTAGTGTTTCCCCTGTTGTATGTAGGGTCGCTGTGAGTCAGATACCGACTTGACGGCACCTAACAACAACTATAATCTTCAGTTTCTTTATCTGAAAAGTAGAGACAATAATACCTTTATGAATCCAAGTACTACACCCATAGTGGTTTACTTTGCTTTTGGAAGGAAATATTGCCCAAAAAAGTACCAACCCTTTCTCAAATATAAATTAAAATCCCTCCTGATACGATGCTACTGATGGCTTCGGCACATCCGTAGCTAGTCGAATGCTCAGTTGTTAAGATAAATGGGAATACTTAAGGAATGGTCATCCTAGGGCAGATGGGGCCTGCAGCAGTAGCCCTGTGGCATCCGATCCCGTCAGATCTCGGAAGCTAAGCAGGGTCGGGCCTGGTTAGTACCTGGATGGGAGACCGCCCGGGAACACCAGAAGCTGGAGGCTTGGGAGAAGGACCTGGCAACCCCCTCCCAAAAATCAATCTGCCATTGAAAACCCTATGCACAGCAGAGAAGCACTGACAATAGTGTTTCCCCTGTTGCACAGAGGGTTGCTATGAGTCGGATACCGACTCGACAGCACCTAACAGCAGCAGCAGCAGGGCAGATGGGAGCAGACCTTCACATATTCCTACCAAGCCATCAGGGAGGAATTAGGTGATCAAGGATACCATCATTTTGACTAAATAAATCCTACAGCGCTAACCCTTCTCTGGGGGGTCTGCTGGAATGGCCTCAAACATGAAAAACACGCAGTGACAACTACACAGCTCTAATTCTCTTCACCTCGCATGGCCCTAAGGAATTGGTGTCAAATAGAAGGAGTTTCTAAAATAATCCTTTGAAGGGCTTTGTCACTCCGAATACAGACTCTATTTCATAGTGTCCAGCACTACAAATTGCTTTTCTGATGAATGCTCAGTGTACATACTGCTCCAAGAATACTCCAATTAGAAACATGAGATTGCTAGAAGCTTTATAAAAGAAATGCAGGCATATTGCCCTTTCTAAGCAACTAAAGGTTGCCTGGCTTAAAGATATTTTAAATTTTCCCCTGACTTATTGAGCTTTTCCAACCTCAGCCCACTTAACACAATACATGTGCTTTCTATCACTCTTTCCTACCCATAAGTTCTTGAGGAGAGAGGCCATTTCTTATTCAACTCTGCATTTCTAGTGCATGCCACAGGGCCTTGGGCAAGATGCATTCGTATTCCACGCTCAGGAACTGAATTGATAAGTCCACTTTTTTCACCCCCAATTATCCAGACTTTGGCACCTCCCCTTTTGTCCTATTTAGGCAATTCTAGTATTTTCATGCCGGCACCGTTCCACTGTAGTATCTGATCCCATCAGATGTTGAAGCTTAGCAGGATTGGGCCTGCTTAGCACTTGGATGGGAGACTGCCTGGGAACACCAGGTGCTATAGGCTTGGGCAAAGGACCCGGCAACCCACTCCCAAAAATCAATCAGCCTTGTTAACCCTACGAATAGCAGAGAAGCACTGACAATACTGTTTGGCCTGGTGTATGTGTAGTCTCTATGAGTTGGACATCGACTCGGTAGCACCTAACAACAATCACAACAACTATTTTCATGTGCTTCTGGGAAGGGATTGGGAAAGTAATTTTTAAAATCATATCTTTTGGGAAAAAATCATATATCTAGGTACTTATTATTCAGATCTAATAAGCTTTAATTAGAAGAAATGGATTGAGAAGTTTGAGATTATTGATTAAGATGAATTTGGGAATTACCTGAGGATTTGTTTATCCATTAATTCAATAAATACAAAGGGTGCCAAAATAACGTATGTACGTATTGTGATGAAAATTCTCCATTTTGCTGTCTTAAGAGTATATGATGCTGGCATTCATTTCATTAACACCATCTTTTGAGAGAACATCATTGCTAGCATAATTCAACTCAACTTCAAAATAGATAAAGTGTATACATAGTTTTTTCGCACCCAAGTATTTATTGGCTACAATACATTTCAGAAACTTCTGGCACTAGGTAAAAGAGTATACAAAATCAACACAGGCCCCACCAGCATGATCTTATTTTGAATTGAGGGGAAAGAGAGCGAACAAATAAGCAAATCCACCTGTATTATCATGTCACAGACACTCAGAAGAAGAAACAAATGCAGAATGAAGTGGGGCGGGACAGAGGAGAGCTGCCTTCCAGATAAGTCACAAAAGAACGATCTTGTCAATACAGATCTTGTTAAATACAGATCTGAATGAAGGAAGTAAGTAAACCACACAACACTGAAGAGACAGTGGTCCGGGTGGAGGTCACAGTAAATGCAAAGACTCTGAAGTAGGAATGTGTCCCACAGCAAGGTCCTTGTTGCTGTTAGGTGGCGTCAAGTCATGTCCGACTCATAGCAACCCTCCTAGGGTTTTCAATGGCTGATTGTTTCGGGATTGCCTCAAGAGTGGATTGCCATGTCCTTCTCCCATGAGCAAGGTCCTCAGATATTGCTTTATTTACTTACAGTTAGAGCTTTGATGAACTTATCCAATCTCATGGTTTAATCACCCATTATATATCGATGAACACCAGATGGAAATCCAGACTTGAACATCTACCCGCCTGCTCCCTCCATCTCCTGTTGGATGTCTACCAGGCCTCTCACACTTGGCATTTTAAACTCTGAGCTCCTGACCTCCACACCAGATCTTCTGCCCTCGCAGTCTTCATTCTCAGTGAACGCCATCTCCAAGCCTGCCTTTGCTGTTAGCTTCTTTTCACATCCCACATGCAGTCCATCAGAAGATCTTGGTTGTGAGAAATACACGAAAGGTCCTCCTACTCCTGCTGCTACTGTGCTAACCCAAGCCTTGACCAGCTCTCCTCTTAGTCACCACTGTGACCTCTCAACCACTCCCCTGCTTCTCAATCTCCTTGCTCTCACGAAAAATATTCTCCACACAGCACATTCAAAACATTTCTTCTAAATCATGTTACTCTGGCTCAAAACCCTCCACTGGTTCCCACAAAGTAAAATCTAAAGTCCTTTCGCGGGACCTACAAGCCTTTCTGGGAGAAGGACCCAGCAACCCATTCCCAAAATCAATCTTCCATTGAAAACCCCATGAACAGCAGAGAAGCACTGACAATAGTTTCACCTGTTGTACATAGGGTCACTATGAGTCGGATACCGACTCAACGGCACCTAACACCTAACACCAACAAGAAGCCCTTCTAACTGGCTCACCTCTGCTCCTCCCCCTTGCTCATTCTGTTCAGCCACACTAGATCTGTGCCATTCCTCAAATATAGCAGGCATGGTCTAGCCTAAGGACATTTGCACTTGCTTATCTCTGTCTTGGATACTCTTGCCTTGTACATCTCCATGAATTCTTTTTCCAATTCCTCTAGGTCCATTCCTCTAGGTCAAAAGAAGCCTTCACTTATCATCCTACATAAAACATCATCAGGCTCTTAGCTCTAAAGTAACCTCCTCTCATCCAAGACCCTTAGTGGACAGTACTGAATTGCATACATGCTGTTTTCTCCTATACATCCATACCTATGATAAGGTTTAATTTATAAATTAAGCACAAAAAGAGATTAACAACACTAATAAAATAGAACCATTATAACAATACACTGTAATAAAACAGCTAGCACCACTACTTTTATGCTTTGGCACCATTATAAAGTAAAATAAGGGTCATCTGAACACAAGCATTATGATACTGCCACAGTGGATCTGATAATTGAGACAACTACTTAGTGACTAACGGGTGGGTAGTATATACAGTGTAGATACACTGGACAACAGGATGACTCACGCCCCAGGCAAAGCAGAGCAGGATGGCACAAGATTCCATCACACTACTCAGAATGGAATGCCACTTAAAACTTGCAAATTGTTTCTTTCTGGAATTCTCCATTTAATATTTTTAAGCTGCAGTTTACTGCAGTAACTGAAACCATGGAAAGCAAAACTGCCGATAAGGTGGGACTGGTATATTTTCTTGCTTAGGCAGGAGAGAATGGAAGGCAAAGGAGGGGTATCAGTAGCCCAAGGGAGGCTCCCCGCAAGGATCAGCGACAACAGGGAGCCAGGAACCAAGGAGTGTGATAAGATCAACTCTGTACACCTGATGTTCTCAAAAGAAAAGAAGATAAAAGTGCTTTGAAAACGCTGGTGAGCTTTTTACATCTACTTAAGAAATCATCTGCTAAAATAGCCTTTAGATAATTACAGAGATTTTACATAAAAGAGACCCTCCCTCAGTAAAGGTTGCTGGATACAGCTATAGTTTCTGCTTTATCGGCATGATCCTGAAAAGCAGAGGGTAGAGTTAATTTCTGAACACCAGATGTTATTTTGAATGCATTGTGGGAGTGTATTACTTGGAGAGATCCTGCAAGAACCCTAACATAAAGTAAACCATTAATAGCTTCTTTAATTTTATATAGCTGGATTTTCATGTATTTGCAATGCATAAAATCAAAGCATTTAGGTTCAAGAATTGGCCAGAAAAGAGGGGGAGTTGGAAAGTTCCTAAGGACAAGACTCATCACACTTTTTTCTAGATGAGACAGGCAAAGATAATGTTTCATTTCTGGAGGCGGAAGTTAGAAACAGCGAGGCAGGCTGGTGTTGGCGTCTGTCAACTGGATATAAAGGAATTCCTATGGCTGTGCCTCCCTGCTCTCATTCTCCTACCGGCAGCTGGGATATTACAGAATTGATCAAATAGGTCTCGAGCTAGTGTCGCTTTCCATTCCATTTGAAAAGAATCATGATTTGGGTCCTAATTTAATACAAACCCAAACAAATATCTCATTTGTCCTTCTTTTCCTTTCTGTAATCTACTGGTATATTGACCTTCAGAAAAGGAGCTAATCGTCTTTGTGAAAACGCTTTCTGTCCTTAAAATAATACTTCGAAGAAAATCTGTGATCATTTGACATATTTTCCCTCACAGTCTAAGGCTGCGAAAAGCAGCACCTTGAAGCAAGCGAACAGATGGTAAGAGAGAGGTTCGTCGATCACAGCTCCCTTCCCCTTCCCGAAAACATGGAGCCACCATTAATTTCCAAATCATCGTCAATGCCTGCTGGGCAGAATGCCAAGTATCTGCGTAACCCGCTCCAGGACCGAGGCCTGCTGTGGCCTCGTGAGAAGAGGGATGCTCTTGCTCTTGAACCACTTCACCAAAGCCTTAGTGACAGACGCCATCCTGCAACATCCCCAGAACAAGCAAAAGCCGTGAACTATTCACACACACCCCAGTCTCCACACACAGGAGGAGAAACCCAAGCCTCAGAGGTAAAGATGAATTCCTATGAGGGCCAAGCTGAGCTGGGAGAGGCTGCTGTGAACCAGGCTGGAGGTTGGGACAAAAGGAATCGGGTGAGGGGCTATGGGAGTCTAGAGTTGGCCTGACTGTGCAAATGTACTCAGTGTGAAACAAGAAACATAGAACACAAAGAAAGCAAAGAAAAACGCTCTGTGCCAGAGAAAGACAGAAAAAGGAAAGAAAAGAGGAAAGGAAAGGAAAGGAAGAAAAAGAAAGGAAGAAAGAAAGAAAGAGAGAGAGAAAGAGAGAAAGAAGGAAAGAAAGAAAGGAGGAGGGGGTAATGGAGGGGGGAGGGAGGGAAAGAAAGAAAAAGAAAGAAAGAGAGAAAGAAAGAGAAAAAGAAAAAGAAAGAAAGAAAAAGGAAGGAAGGAAGGAGGGAAGAAAAAGGCCTGATTCATGGCATTTGCCTATTTCTATGGTATGAATGGGGCTGGGGTTTAGTTCAGTTGGTAGAACACTTGCTCTGCACACACTGAGGCCCTGGGTTCAATCCCCAGCACCACAAAAATGGGAGAAGGATCTGGCAGCCCGTTCCCCAAACAATCAGCCATTGAAAACCCTATGAACAGCAGAGAAGCACTGACATAGTGCCAGGCATGACACAGTGTTGGGGAG
>VMDO01011446.1:30383-67110 GCA_007922755.1 Pedetes capensis | reverse complement strand
TTTCAATACTCTAAAGAGATCTTTTGCCACAGCTTTTCCTAGAGCAATGCGTCTTTTGATTTCTTGACTGCTGCTTCCACGGGTGTTGATTATAGAGCCAAGCAAAGCAAAATCTTGGACAACCTCAATCTTTTCTCCATTTATTGTGAAGTTGCGTGCTGACCCAGTCGTAAGGATTTTTGTTTTGTTGATGTTTAGTGGTAACCCATACTGAAGGCTATGTTCTTTGATCTTCATCAGTAAATGTTTTAAATCCTCTTCACTTTCAGCAAGCAGAGTTGTGTCATCTGCATAATGCAGGTTGTTAATGAGTCTTCTCCAATCTTGCTGCCGTGTTCTTCCTCATAAAGTCCAGCTTCTCGGATTATTTGCTCAGCATATAAATTGAAGAGATAGGGTGAAAGTATACAGCCCTGACGCACACCTTTCTCAACTTTAAACCACTCAGTGTTTCCATGTTCTATTCGAACAACTGCCTCCTGGTTCATGTACAGATTTCTCATGAGCACAATTAGGTGTTCTGGTATTCCCATTTTCTGAAGTGTTATCCATAATTTATTATGATCCGCACAATCGAATGTTTTGGCGTAGTCATTAAAACATAGATAGACATCTTCTGATATTCTCTGCTTTCAGCTAATATCCACCTGACATCAGCAATGATGTCCCTGGCTCCCTGCCCTCTTCTGAATCCCGCTTGATATTCCGGTAATTCCCTGTTTATATACTGCTGCAGTCGCTTCTGACTGATCTTTAGGAGAATTTTGCTGGTGTGTGATATTAATGATATTGTCCGATAGTTTGCACATTCAATTGGATCCCCTATTTTGGGAATAGGCACAAATATGGATCTCTTCCAGTCAGTTGGCCAGGTAGCTGTTTTCCAAATCTGTTGGTATAAACATGTTAACACCTCCAGTGCTGCATCTGTTTGTTGAAATATCTCTACTGGTATCCCATCAATTCCTAGAGCCTTGTGTTTCACCAGTTCTTTCAAGGCAACTTCCACTTTGTCCTTCAACACCATTGGTTCCTCTTCATATGCAACCTCTTGGAATGGTTGGTCATCTACCAATTCTTTCCTGTATAATGACTCTGTGTATTCTTCCCATCTTCTTTTGATGTTTCCTGCATCATTTAATATTTTCACTGTAGAATATTTCACTACTGCCACTCAAGGCTTGAATTTTTTCTTCACTTCCTTAAGCTTGAGAAACACAGAGCGTGTTCTTCCCTTTTGGTTTTCTGCCTCCAGCTCCTT
Organism: Pedetes capensis; assembly: GCA_007922755.1. Classification (NCBI taxonomy): domain Eukaryota; kingdom Metazoa; phylum Chordata; class Mammalia; order Rodentia; family Pedetidae; genus Pedetes; species Pedetes capensis. The sequence continues at coordinate 65,849 of VMDO01011446.1, read as the reverse complement.
GCACATGTCATTATAATATTTGTTTTTGTCTTCTCGAGCTGCCTTCTGAAATCTTCTGTTTAGTTCCTTAACTTCATCATATCTTCCTTTTACTTCAGCTGCTCAAAGTTCGAGGGCAAGGTCCAGTGTCTCTTTTGACATGTAATTTGGTCTTTTCTTTTTTTCTTGTCTTTTTAAGAACTTTTTGCTTCCTTCTTGAATGATATCTTTTATGCCATGCCACAACTCTTCTGGTCTCCTATCATTTGTGTCTAATGCATTCAACCTATTTTTGAGGTGGTCTCTGAACTCAGGTGGGATATACTCAAGGTCATACTGTGGCTCTCGTATACTTTTTCTAATTTTCTTCAGCTTCAGTTTGAACTTGCATATGAGGAGTTGATAGTCTGAACCACAGTCAGCACCTGGTCTTGTTTTGACATTTTGTACAGAGCTTTTCCATTGTCTCTTTCCACATATGTAGTCAATTTGATTCCTGTATGTTCCATCTGGTGAAGACCATGTGTATAGTCTCCATTTATGATGTTGAAAAAAATGTATTTGTAATGAAAAGGTCATTGGTCTGACAAAATTCTATCATGGGATCTCCAGCTTCGTTTCTGTCACCAAGGCCATATTTTCCAACTACTGAGCCTTCTTGTTTGTTTCCAACCTTTGCATTCTAGTCACCAGTGATTATCAGTATGTCTTGATTGCATGTTTGATCTATTTCAGATTGCAGAAGCTGATAGAAGTCTTCCCTTTCTTCATTTGTGGCCTTAGTGGTGGGTGCATAAATTTGAATAATAGTCATATTAACTGGCCTTCCTTGTAGGCATATGGATATAATTCTATCACTGGCAGCATTGTATTTCATGACAGATCTTGAAATGTCTTTTTTGAAGATGACTTGAACCCCATTTCTCTTTAGTTTATCATTCTCAGCATAGTAGACCATGTGATTGTCTGACTCAAAATGGCCTATGCCGGTCCATTTTAGCTCACTGATGCCTAGAATGTGAATGTTTATGTGCTCCATTTCTCTTTTAACAATTTCTAATTTGCCTAGATTCATACTACGTACATTCCATGTTCCAAAAATTAATGGGTGTTTACGGTTGTTTCTCCTCATTTTGAGTCATGCCACATCAACAAATGGAGGTCCCTGGGGCTTTACTCCATTTCTGTCATCACGGTAGACTCTACTTTGAGGAGGCAACTCTTCCCCAGTAGTCTTTTGAGTGCATTCCAACCTGTGGGGCTCATTTTCCAGCACTATATCTGACAGCGTTTCTTTGCTATTCATAGGGTTTTCAATGGCTAGTTGTTTCAGGAGTGGCTCGCCAGGTCTTACTCCCTAGTCTGTCTTAGTCTGGAAGCTCAGCTGAAAACCTGTCCACCATGGGTAACCTTGCTCATGTCCGAGGTTACAGTGGCCGAGCTCTCAGCCTCATTGCAACACACAAGCCCCCACAATGCGGCAAACTAACAGACATGTGGGGGTTCTGTCTATTTAGCAAGCAGATAACATAAATTTACTTGTATACACACAAATGCATGCATGCATAAGATTTTCATTAAGCTTTCAATGAACCAGCTTTGCTTTTGGTTTTTGTTTGTTTGTTCTATTTTTGGTCATCCCTGTTGTTTTCCTTATTAATGAGCAAATGTGATATTGTCAGGGCTCACTGGTAGAGATTTTCTCTTGTAGCTTACTAACCACAATGGTTTAAAGATGGTAGAGCTCTTCACATAGTCTGTGCTCTTGCCCCATTCAAAAAATGTTTATTGAAACTTTTCTTTGGGCACTATAGTTGAGGTAAAAGGTTTTGTTTCTTTGTGAAGATTTGAATGGACAAACGCATACTAGAGAAACAATGAGTAAATTTGAATCCTTGATATGAAATAGCATATTATTCAGGGTTTAAGTATCTAAGCTGTGGGAATTAGATCATGTGGATTCAGATCCTTATTGTGAACTGAAGTTCTCTGAAGAAGCTGCACCTGTCTGAAAGGTCCTGTAGCCTACTTGACTTTGGCTGGATAGAACATCCTTGTGGAGAAATGGAATGTTCTGGGTCAAGAGCAAATTAGCTTGCACTATCTTATTCCCTCAGGGCTGGGATTTAGCTCAGTTTGTAGAGCACCGCTTTGCAATCTCTGAGATCCTGGGTTCAATTCCCAGCACTGCAAAAATGGGAGAAGGACATGACAATCCACTCCCAAGGCAATCCCATAACAATCAGCCATTGAAAAGCTCATGAGGGTCTCTATGAGATGGCACCTAACAACAACAACAATCTTAGTCTGTTAGTAGCCATTTTCCATCCCTTTCTCCCTTCCTTTCTTTTGTTTCTTTTTGCCTTCCTTCCTTCCTTCTTTTCTCCCTTCTTCCTTCCTCTTCCTTTCTCTCTCTCTCTCTCTCCCTTTCTCTCTCTCTCTTTCTTTCTTTTTTTCCGTAGTATTAAGGGGCTGAACCCAGGGCCTCACCCATACTTTGCAAGTGCTTTAATGCTGAGCTGCTCACCTAGCCCCCCCCCTTTTTTTTTTTTTTTTATCTTGAGACAGGGTCTTGCTAAGTTATGCAGGCTGCATCTGGCCTTGAACTTGAGATCCTCCTAAGGAGTTGCTAGTATTACAGGTGTGCACCACAGTGCCTGGACAGTGGCCATTTTCTTTCAACTCTGAATCCAACCTAATATACTTGTGACTATTAGGTAAAATTCTTGGAATGTATCACTAAGCTTAGTAGACCTACAGTCTCCACTAACCTTAAAGCAAAGAATGCTATATGATAACATCTGAAACCTATAGAAGAGATTTCCTTGCTTTGCTGCAGCCTGCCTGCCTAATGTTTCCACCAGTGAATGTAATGATTCATGACTTTCTTTTTTCCTATGGCTATAAATGTTTGTATAGCCCCATACATGATGGAATGCTTCATTCAGAGGAACTTGAATCTATGTTCCTGGGCCATGGTCACTCACATTTGGCTCAGAATAAACTATTTTCTTGTTTCCTTTAAAGCAAAATTGTTTTACACTGATATTATGCACCACAAATAGAGTATTATTTTTACTTTAATAGCAGGATGATAATTTCTAAAGTAGTAGTTCTCAAAGTGTGATTCTTGGACCCCTAGTAGTCTCCAAGATATTTTGACAGGATCTGTAATAATAAAATGTTTTTATAAAATATGAGGCTATTGTTTATTGTCTTTACTGTTCAGACAGACAATTGCTCTGATGATAGAAAAGTAACGGAGAATAAAATCGATGACTGTCAGAATTGCACCAGTGGAACAAAACTGGATCAGGAGTCATTTCATCTTTCACTATTATGCACTTTCAGTAAAAACACATAAACAAAAAGTATCCCTGAGAATGTCCTCTATGAAGCAGCCACACTCCTTGTGATGGCTGGGAAGTACACATGAACACTCCTGCTCCATACCCAAGGATGGTGGTTGTTTGGAGGCAATGTGCTTGGGTGATGGTTTGCAATGTAAAACAATTCTCTTTCATGGAAGCTTTATGGTTTTTTTTTTTTTTTTTCACTTCTTTCCCTACTGCAAGGGACTGAACCTAGAGCCTCATGCTATAATTTTTACTTAAAAAGAGGAAGTGATAGACAAAGTATGGCTACTCAGATTTGGGCAACTGGCAAATATTATTTCCAAAATGAATGAAATAAGCCTGTTACTTCAAGGAAAACAACACGTAGTATTTTTTGCTAGTGATTCAATTCAGGTTTTCACATGTAAATTCAAATTTTTGGAAAAAACGTATCTGTCATTGTGACTTGACAACATACTAGTATTTAAAGATTTTTCTCATGAGATCAATGCTAACACTAACAAACGTTATTCTTTTTTAAAAAATATTGTATCATGATAAACCAATGGTGGCATAAGAAATATATTTGGACTTTGACACTGTTTCCTGACATTGTTGTTGGTGTTGCTAGGTCCTGTTGAGTTGATGTCCAACTCATAAAGACCCTATGTACAACAGACAAAACACTATTTTCGTGCTTCTCTGCTATTCATAGGGTTTTCAATGGCTGATTTTTCTTGGGAGTGGGTTGCCAGGTCCTTCTCTCAAGCCTACAGCACCTGGTGTTCCCAGGCTGTTTCCCATCCAAGTACTAAGCAGGTTGGACCCTGCTTAGCTTCCGAGGTCTGATGGGATCAGACGCCACAGTGGTACAGCTGCAGGCATTTCCTGACATGTTGTTGTTGTTGTTGTTGTTGTTGTTAGGTGCCATCAAATTGGTGTCCGACTCTTACTGACCATATATACAACAGGGGAAATGCTATTGTCAGTGCTTCTCTGGTATTCATACAGTTTTCAATGGCTGATTGTTTTTTGGGAGTGGGTTTCCAGGTCTTTCTTCCAAGCCTAGAGTATCTGGTGTTCCCAGGCAGTCTCCCATCCAAGTATTAACCAGGCCCAGCCCTGCTTAGCTTCTGAGAGCTGATGGGATCAGACGCCACAGTGGTACAGCTGCAGGCTTTCCTGACATAGGACTTCTAAATCCCTTGGAATTTTCTTGGGGATATGTATATCTTTTGTTCTACTGAAGCAGGCAACTCAGCTTCAGATGAGAACCTGTTATCAAGAGGACCAAGACTTGATTTAGAAATCTGGGACTTTTGCCAGGCTTGGTGGTGCATACCTCTAATCCCAGCAACTCAGGAGGCAGAGGCAGGAGGATTGCAAGTTAGAGACCAAAGGCAGTCTGTGTAATTTAGCAAAACCCTGTCTCAAAAAGTAAAAAAAAAAAGGGGGGTGCTAGACGTGCAGCTCAGTGGTCCAGCACTTGCAAAACCTGCAAGCATGAGGCCCTAGGTTCAGCCCCCAGTACCCCACCAAAAAAAGAAATCTGGGGCTTTCAACCTTGTCACCTGGACTTTGGGGAAGGAAGAGGTGTTGGAGATTGAGTTAATAATAGATGTGATGCTACCCATACGATGAAACCTCCATTAGAAACCTCTAAACAATAGGGTTCAGAGAGCTTGCAGATTGGTGAACACATTTATGGGCTAGGAAAGTGACAGGCCTGGAGAGGCATGAAGCTCCACACCCCTTCCCACAAACCTTGTCCCATGTGTCACCTCCACTTGCCTATTCCTGAGTTGTGTCCTTTACAATAAATCCATCATAGCGAGTAAACTGCTTTCCTGAGTTCTATGAGCTGTTATAGAAAATTATGAAACATGAGTGTGAAGAAAGGAGTCATGGTTTAAATATGAAATGTCCCCCACAGTCTCATGTGTTGAAGGCTTGGTGCCAAGCTGGTGTTATTTTGGGAGGTGGTGGAAATGTTAGGAAGTGGGGTCTTGTTGGAGGAATTAGGTCACTGGGGGCATGCCTTTTAAGGTTACATCTGGCTTCTGGTCCCATTCTTTCTGTCTGTTTCCTTTCCACCATGAAGTGAGCTTATTTGCTCTACCACATGGTCCTTGCCATGATATTCATGATATTCACTTTGGGCCCAGAAGCAATGGAGCCAAGTGACTACAGACTGAAACCTGTGAAATCATGAGCAAAATACATCCTTCTTCCACTTAATTATTTTCCACGTTTTATTGTCACAGCAATGAAAAGTCTGAGTAACAAAGAAAATTGATGCTAGGAGTAGTTGGTTTGGGGGCTGTGACTTTACCTAACAATGGGATTGAGATGCCTTTGGAATTGGTTTATAGGATGAATTTAGAAATGTTTGGAAATGCAGGATAAAGAAGCCCTTGAATGCCATAAGCATAGTTTAATGGGCAGTTCTGGTGGTAGCACAGAAAACCAGAATGCCTATGGGAATATAGACAGTAAATATTGTGCTCATGAGGTTTTAGATAGAAATGAGGACTCTGATTGGAAATTGGACTAGAAGTCATTTGTGTTACGTTCTTGCAAAGAACTTGTCTACATTTCATCCATGCCCTGTCTGAAAATAAAAATAAAAGGACCTTGAAGTGTGGCTCAGTGGTAGAGCACTTACCTAGTATGTATGAGGCCCTAGGTTCCACCTCCAGTGTGGGAAAAAATCTAACACATGAATAATTCTGGGGAACAAACATCTAAACCATAGTAGACACCACCAAGAAAGTGAAGAGACAACCCACAGAATGGGAGAAAAGTTTTGCAAATCACATATATGGCAAAGAATTATGTGTTAGTGAGCTTTCCATGGCTGTGACAAACTACTTGAGGAAATCAACATAAAGGAGGAAAGATTCATGATTTTGGAGGTTACAGTCTGTGGCCACTTGGCTCTGTTGTTTCTGGGCATCATGGTAAGGAGGGCACAGTGGGGCAAATTTGCTTAACTCATGGTGGTCTCGAAGCAGGGGGAGGTGGTAGAAAGAGGGGGAGGGAGAGAGGCAGGAAGGAAGGGCAGAGACGAGGAACATCCTTCAAGAATACACCCCTGATGACCTACTTTGTGTAATTAGATACCACCTCCTAAAGGTTACACCACCTCCCAGTAGTGCCACGGGCTGGTGACAAAGAATTTAGAGCATAGCTTTTAGGGAACATTTCAGACCCATACCATAACTTTCCACCCCTGGCTCCAAAAGGCTCATGGCCATATGTAGGATAAAGTAAAATGAATTTAGTTCACTTACAGGGGTCCCCAAAGTCTCAATAGTTCCAGCATTGCTCAAAAGTCCAAGTCCACCCTCAAAGACTCAAGGCAAAGGTTATCTGTGAGCCTCAGGGGAAAAAAAACCTACTTGGAACACAATGACACACAATGAACATCTCTATTCTAACAGGGAGGAAATGAGGCATTGGAAGTAGGGATGAGACCAAAACAAAAACAAAACCCAATGGGGCAAACATTAAATCTGTAGCTCCATGCCTGGTATCTGGGGCACATGGTGGTGGGATATAGGCCCCAAAGGGCTTGGGAAGCCCGGCCGTACATCCTTGATGATGGCAGCCCACATAGCCACTCTCTTGGACAGGCTCTGTTTGCTGCCTGCTGCTTTCCTTGGCAGATAGTCCATGTTCCTGGTACCTCTAACTTCATATAGTCTTCACTGCAGATTTGGCTCCCCCTTAACATCTTCACACGTTGCCCTCTCAAGGCCTATGTGCAGGGATCCAGACACTACCACATACTGCCTGGCCTCTCAGGCTTTCCTTTGAAACCTTGGAAAAAGAAATCATGATCCTATAATTCTGAATATCTGAACAATCAGCCTGACACAGGTGATTACTCTGTTTGCTGCCAGACCTCTTTTTTTTTTTTTTTTTTTAATGTCCACTGATTCAACATAGTTTATTACTGAACTGAACTTTCACCTTCACACAGACTATTTCAAATAGCTGGTACACGCGTAGGGTGGGGATGTGAGAGCAGGCCAAAGGTCATTTTTAAATCACTCTGGTTCCTTGAAAACCACCCTTTAACAAAAACTGATAAGGGGAGCAAATTGATAAGGGGAACTATGTCACAAGTTGGCTGTGCCCGCCAAATTACTGTGAAAGGGGTATATTAAGAAAAGTGTGTTGTCACAAGGTAGCCCTGTAAAGGTCATATTTGAGGAATTCCTATTAAGGATTGGGCTCTGGGAAATGTAAACTTACATTGTACTCCCCCACCCCTTAACCACAAAAATTCTGCTTCCATATACCTGCTTCTCTGCCCCTACAAGTCCCTTAAACAGCTTTATAAAAACACTGGCCAGCCCAGACCAATTGCTGCTCCCTCTAAGTTGATTCCAGGGGCTAGAGGCAGCCTGCTGGCCAGTCTATTAAAGCTTCCTTCTGCTCCTGATCAGTTTGTGTCTTGGAGAATTTCACTGGGTTGGAGCCACTGGGTACATTTTGGAGGTCCCAGCAAGATCTCCCTAGAGCTCCAGACAATTTGGGGTTTCCAAGCTCCAGAGTCAGACAGGAGGGCAGGTATGCCCTGAGGACATGCCAGGGCCTCTGGGTTTCTGTGCCCTGAGGAATCAGATGCCATTTGGTGGTCAGGAAATATTGATAACCTCCAGAGATGAGTTTTTGTCTTTGTGCTGTGGCATTTGTTTCTGGGAGATCCTGAGGATCAGACATGATACAAACTTGGCCTCCCTCCTAATTAATTAAATTTAAGTCAATTTGAATCTGATTTGTTCATTGTTGTCTCAGTTTGTTATTCAGTGTCTGTCCCTCCTCTCTGTGTTAAACTCCTGTGCTTGGCCCTGTTTAGCTTTCAAGTTGTCCCTAACAGCATGGGAACTTCATCATCAAAACCAGGGACCCCTTTGTCTTGTATGTTGTCTCACTTTAGATTTGCTTTCTCTCCAGACAGGGAAAATGAATTTGGGATCCTCTTTTCACAAGGATGCCTCCAGACCTTATGTGAAGTCGAATGGCCTTCCTTTAGTGTAGGATGGTCATCTGAGGGGTCTTTAGACCCACTGATATGTCAGGAAGTTTGTAAGGTGGTCATAGGGAGACCCAGACACCCCAACCAGTTTCCATATCTAGGGATTTGGACTGAACTTTGTAAACCACCACCAGGATGGCTTAAGGCATGTTCTTTAAAAACTGAAACTAGAATTTTGGTCACCACCACAAGAGCGCCAACTAAGAGAACAAAGACACCAGTTCTGCCTGGAGCAGAGGATCCTATAGACCTTTTAGATAAATAACTCCAACCCCCCTCCATATCCCCAGACCTCAACCCTCACCCATACCCACTCCTGACTCAACTAGGGCTGCCTCTGCCTCCCTTTATCCTTCTCTACTTCCTCCAGCTCCTCCTCTGCCTCCCCCCCATTCCACCTCTACCCACATTGCCCTGGAGATTGCCCTCTTGTACTAGAACTGGGCAGCCATATGGCCCGCCAAAACTCACCGTGGTATCTACAGTACCCAGCCAACTCCCCTTTTGTCATTATGGGAAGCATTGGGAGGGAGAGGCCTCATCTATGTACTCTTTACTACTAATGATATATATAATTGGATACATCAGAATCCTCTTTTTTCAGAAAAAACCCAGGCTCTTACTTCCCTTTTGGAGTCTGTTTTCTTTACCCACCATCCCACCTGGGATGATTGTCAGCAGCTCCTACAGACTCCTTTCACATCTGAAGAATGCGAATGAATCCTAAACGAGGTCAAAAAGTCGGTCCTTGGGCCCAACAGTGGCAAATTATTGGACTGACAGGCCCAACTTACCCACATTTTGCCTACTACCCACTCCACCTGGGGACCCAAACACCAAAACAGGTAGGACAAGTCTGGACACCTATCACCAGCTTCTCCTAGCTGAGTTATGAAGAGCTGCTAGGAAGCCTATGAATTTGTCCAAGGTAAGTGAGATTCAGTAGGGTTCCTCAGAGTCTCCTGCTGTATTCCTAGAATGCTTCCTAGAGACGTATGGGACTTATACGCCTATTGATCCAGATGTGAATAAAAATCAGAGGGCTATACATTTGGCCTTTGTAGCCCAGTCTGCCCCAGACATTAGAAGAAAGATCTAGGAACTGAAAGAGTTTGAAGGAAAGAATAAGGAGGAATTCATGAGCATTGCCCTCAAGGTCTACAATAGCCAGAACTCCCCAGAAGATAAGTGGTCTCTCTCAACAAAATGAATAGAGACAATCCTAAAAATCCCATCCCCCAAGTCAAAGAAACAAGTGAAAGAATTCCTTAGAACTGTGGGGTATTGTCAACTCTGGATTTTAGAATTCGCTGAGATGGCCAAACCCCTATATGCAGCCACTTTGGGGGGTTCTGAGCCCCTCATCTGCACAGAGGTAAAACAGGAGGCGTTTGACCAGTTAAAACATGCCTTGACTACCACCCCCACGCTGGCCCTCCCTGACATCACTAAGCCCTTTCAGCTTTTTGTAGCAGAAAAGCAAGGCATAGCAAAAGGGGTTCTGACCCAACAATTGGGTCCATGGAAAAACCAGTCACTTACCTGTCTAAAAGGTTAGATCCAGTAGCAGCTGGATGGCCAACATGTCTACAGACTATAGCTGTGATGCCTATCTTAGTAAAAGAGACTGATAAATTAACCTTTGGCCAGGACTTAAATATTATAGCACCACATACAATAGATGGGCTACTATGAGGGACTCCCAAGAAATGGCTCTCAAGTGCCAGATTAACCTAATACCAGGCCTTATTACTAGACCAGCTTCGAGTTCAGTTTCAGAAGGCTACGACCCTTTATCTGGCCACTTTGCTTACAGATGACAACCATAATGAGCCACTCCGTGATTGCTTGGAGATAGTTTCAGCCTAGCTGGGACATTGATCTGATCTAAAGGACATGCCTCTACCAGACACAGAAGAAACTCTCTTCACAGATGGGAGCAGTTTCATCTAGTATGTAATTTGCTATGCTGGTGTGGCCATGGTTAATCAAGATTTACAGGTAATAGGGGGCCCAAGCATTGGGACATGGGATTTCTGCTCAATGTGCAGAACTTAGAGCCCTCACTCAGACCCTATGACTAACCAAGGGAAAAACTATAAACATCTAGATATTCCTTTGCTACGCTCCATGTACATGGAGAAATTTATAAACAAAGAAGTCTGTTAACCTCAGAAGGGAAAACCATCAAAAATAAGGAAGAAATTTTGGCACTTTTAGAGGACATTTAGCTACCTAAATGAGTGGTGGTTATCCACTATAAAAGACATCAAGAAGCAGAAAAAGTAGAGGCAAAGAGGAACTGGGCAGCAGACTGGATAGCTAAAGAAGGTGCATTAAAACCAGTGGGGACTGAGGGAATGATGCCTTTAATCCCAGTCCCAGTCCTCCCAGAAAAACCTACCTACTCAGAAGAAAAGATTAAAATCTACCAAAGTAAAAATTGGACCCAACACTCTAGAGGATAGTGGAGGCACCCTGATGGGGACTGCACACTCCCAAAGGCTTTAAGGCATGCCTTGGTTACACAAATACACCAAGCATCTCATTTGGGAACTACCAAATTAGGTCAGCTTGTCACCTCTCAATTTTATGTCCCCAAGATAACCTCTGTAACTGAGGACATCACTACCAGATGTGCTGCGTGTGCCCAGGTAAATGCTGGATGGACAGCTAAACAAGGACTAAGGTACCAGGGTAACCAACCAGGAGAACACTGGGAATTAGATTTAACTAAGGTCAAGAGGGGTTGCTATGGCTATAAGTATTTACTAGTGTTTATTGACACATATTCTGGATGAACTGAGGCATTTCCAACCAAATCTGAAATGGCTCAAATTAGAGTAAAAAAGTTAATACAGGAAATAATCCCTTGATTTGGCCTCCCATTGTTTCTGGGGCCCAACAATGGCCTGGCCTTCGTGGCCAACATTTTCAAATTAACTAGTAAAATGCTAGATATGGATTATAAATTTCATTACGTGTATAGACCACAAAGCCCAGGACAGGTAGGAAAGATGAAAAGACTTTAAAGGAGACTTTAACTAAATTAATCATGGAGACTGGTGCTGGGTGGCCTGACCTCCTACCCTTCGCCTTTATGTGCAGGAGATGCCTCCTCCCAGACTTAAAAGCTAAAGTCTCTAACCAAACCTTACTTAAGTCCCTCCAAGCACTCCAGGAAATAAGAGACCAGACCCATTGAACAATACAGGCAGCCAGGCCTCATCCCCACTCTGGCTCACCCCTTCACTCCTTCCAGTCTAGAGATCTCGTTCTTATTCAGAGATTCACCTCCAAGTCACTAGAACCTCATTGGAAAGGACCTTTTCTGTAATCCTGACAACATCCACTGTGGTAAATGTTGCTGCACATTCTCCTTGGGTCCACCACGCCCACATAAAGGCTGCCCCTCCCAACCCCAAGGCTCCGTCAGATTCTGGAATATCACCATGATGGTGAGTCTCCACCACCATGGATCCTCTTAAGACAACACCATCTCAATCTTAACTCTGTGTTTCCTTCTGTGTTCTCATTTGTCCCCCACCTGAGCTATCCAACTGTCTCCAGGGAACCATAACACCCATCAGCTTCAGAATGGGACATGGTCTCTCCGGATCTCAAACACGAGAGAGATAATCTAGAGATTGGTCACTGACAAATAGCCTGTTTTTTAAAATAGATTTATGTAAACTCGGGTTATCTATTGTTAAGGCTGGGTAAAAAGGGAGGATATTGTAACCAAAACCTCACATGGAACTAGGCACTTTAAAAAATAAAAATGTACATATGTAGATCTGGCCAAGATCCTAAATGCATAGGACACACTTGGGGTTACTGTCAATATTGGGGATGTGATTCTATTCCTCCTTAAAAAATGAAGATCCTTACTTAACAATCCAAAGGCCAAGAATGAGTCCTGTACTGACGGGGATACCTGTAATCCCCTAACTCTAACAATAAAAGACTGGTATAAGCCATATTCAGAACAGGAAACTGGATGGACCTGGACTGTCATGTTATATGAAGGCAGACAGGACCAGGGTATGGATACCATCATTCAAAAGAGTTGCTGTCCCATCCCTTCCAGTCCAATTGGGCCTATATATTCTAAGGGGGAGCCTAAAACTCAGAACCAAATGGTCCCTATGGGGACCCTGGCCCAGATAACTCCCCTATGGTCTCTCTATTTAAAAACCTTAACAGCTATGTATAATTTTCTAAATAATTCTCACCCAAACCTAGCTAAGGACTGTTGGTTTTGTTTGTACCCAGAGCCCCCTTTCTTTGTTGGAATAGAAGATAATGGCTCTTTCTTAAATATTCAAAATGTTTCAGCCTCTTATTATAACTGGAATACTCCTAAACTCTCCTTGGGAGACATAACCCCAGCTGGGCTATGCCTAAAGAACAGCAGGCTAAATCAAACACGATACGACCACCTATGTGCCCCCACGACCCTCGAGGATAATACACTTCAGGAATATTTGAAAGCTCCTAATGCTTAAACTCAATGACAACCCAGATACTATCCTGTAAATCAGGAAGAGGAATCAATGATTTGATCCCTATAATTAAAACCCTATAATTCTGAATATCTGAAAAACCAGCTTCACATAGATGATGGCAATGTTTGCTGCCAGACTTTTTTTTTTTTTAATGTCCACTGATTCAACTGGACTTTCACCTTCACACAGACTATTTCAAATAGCTGGAACACGTGTAGGGTGGGAATGTGAGAGCAGGCCAAAGGTCATTTTTAAATCACTCTGGTTCCTTGAAAACCACCCCTTAACAAAAACTGATAAGGGGAGCAAACTGATAAGGGGAACTATATCACAAGATGACTGTGCCCACCAAATTACTGTGAAAGGGGTATATTAAGAAAAGTGTATTGTCACAAGATAATCCTGTAAAAGGTCATATTTGAGGAAATCCTATTAAGGATTGGGCTCTGGGAAATGTAAACTTACATTGTACTCCCCCACCCCTTAACCACAAAAATTCTGCTTCCATATACCTGCTTCTCTGCCCCTAGAAGTCCCTTCCACAGCTTTATAAAAACACTGACCAGCCCAGACCAACTGCTTCTCCCACCAAGTTGACTTCCTTCTGCTCCTGATCAGTTTGTGTCTTGGAGTATTTCTCTGGGCTCAAGCCACTGGGTACAACAGGGGGCAGGGGAGGGACAGATGTCCCTTAGGAGCTAGGATGTCAGACCAATTTCCCAGAGCCAGGGCAGGGGAGGGAGCAAAAGCTGTCAAGTCTCTGGGCATCAGCTCTCCATATGGACAAAAGCCAGCATGTTTTTACGGCTCCTCACTGATATTGGGCCACAACAGCAGCAGACTCTGAGCACGTGTAGTGCTGAGCAAGGTGAAAACAATCCTGGGGAAAATAACCTTCCTAGATGGCCTTGTGAGAGTAGGGCACCCAGGACCCTTTTCTCAAATGAAAGATTTATATTTTCACACCTTTGGGCCTACAAGGGTTGGGATCTTGCTGATTCTTAAGATGCCCTTAAGGTTTCTTTTTTATTATCCCAGTGGAAAGTACTTGGCTTCTTTAATTAGTGTTAATCTCTTTAGCAATCACAGGTTTTTTTGGTCATAACTTTAAAATGCACTCCTTTTCTGGCCCAACTCCAAGCTTTTCAAATCTCTTTCTGCCTTTTGTTCATGATTCTCACTGTAAATTTGGCTAAAGATGACCAGCAATACCCATCCCACAGGCTTAGTACAGTGTTATCTTGAAGTTTCTTCTTCCCAATAAATCACCTTTAAACTCAGCCTCTCTCAAAGTCTCAGGGCGTGGAAAAAATGTAGACCAGTTCTTTAACACAATGCAGTAGATGCCACCCCTAGTCTAGTTCCTAACAGAGTCCTCATTTCCACCTGAAACTTCAACAGCACAGTCTCTAAAGTCAGCATTCCTCTTTAGCACTTTGGTCTTCTGGGCTCCCACCAGAATTGCCTTTAAGCTCTGCTTATAAAATTCTAAGTTTTTCTAGCCTGCTTCTCCAAACTTTTCCAAATTCCTCCCAGAAACCAATTTAAAGCATTTCTGAACCACATGTTCAAGCTTAGTCACAGAACTCCACTGCTCAATACATATTTTCCACATTAGCCAGCTTTCTGTTGCTGTGACAAAGTATCTGAGAAAAATCAACTAAAGAAGGAAAGATTGATTTACTTTGGTTCATGGTTTCAGAGGTTTCAGTCCTTGGTCTCTTGGCTCTGTTGTTTCTGGTCCTGTAGTGAGGCAGAAAACCATGGCAAGGAGGGTATGCTATAGCAATGCTGATAAGCTCATGGTAGCTAGGAAGGAGAGAGAGAATAGTGAGGTGGTGGGGAGGGGATGACCAGAGATAAGGCATGGCCCACGTGACTTACTTCCTTCACCTAAGCATCACCTCTTAAAGACTATACAACTTTCAAATAGCTCCACAGACTGGCAATCAAACCTTTATTACATGACCTTTGGGGGACATTTCAGATCCAAATTATAGCAGGCTAATATCTAGAAAAGCTAAAGATCTCTTACAATTTAATTATGATAAAAATGAAAATAATTTTATAAATATGGGTAAATATTCTATATAGACATTTTCCCAAAGACATATAAACGTTCAATAAACACATAAAAGATTCTCACCATCATTAACCACCAAGGAAATGCAAATCAAAATCCCAAGAAGCTACCACTTCCTATCCACTAGGATAACTACAATAAAATACTCAGAAACAACTATGGGTAAGTTGTGGAAAAACAGAATCTTCATACATTTCTGGTGAGAATGTAAAGTTTTTATCATCTTTTCTAAATGTCAAACATTATAACCATATAACCCAGCAATGTGCTACTATGTAAACATTCAAAAGAAAAGAAAACATATGTCTGTGCAAGAATACATGAATGTTCACATCATTATACATGGTAAACAAAAAACAACCCAAATATCCATCAAGTGATGAATGAGTTTTTTAAAATGGGATATACATATGTTGTTGTTGTTGTTGTTAGGTGCCAGTGAGTAGGGTCTGACTCCTAGTGACCCTCATATAGTTTTTAATGACTGATTGTTTCAAGATTGCTTTGGGAGTGGATTGGCAGGTCCTTCTCTTGGCAGATACATATAGTGGGATATTATTTAGCAATAAAAAGGAACAAAGGGATGGGCACCATAGTGTATACCAGTGATCCCAGCAACTTGGGAAGCTAAGGCAAGAGGATTATAAGTCCCTGTGTCAAAAAAAAAAAAAAAAAAAAAAAGGAGTATGTGTGTGAATGAAGTACTGATATATGCTACAGTATGGATGAACTTCAAAACATCACCCTAAGTGGAACAAAACAGTCACAAAAGACAACATATTTTATGATTCCATTAATGTGAAATGTCCAAAGTAGGAAAATCTCCAGGGAGAGGAAGTGAGGAAGTAGGTAGTAGTTTCCTGGACTCCAGTGGGGTTAGAAATTGGGACTGACTACTAATGTAAAAGTGTTCATGGCTACACCATTTTGTTTTACACCACCCTACTTGAGATTAACTTTACTTTGCAAAATTGTCTCTTGTAAAGTTGTTTTTTTGTTTTTCACTTTGCCCAGCACTATGACTTCTAAGGAAAAACAAAACAGAATGAAACAAAACAAAACAGAAACTCTTTGAATGGCTGAGATGTTTACTACTAGAGTCAAATATTGCAGAAAAAGGAGAAAAGAGGAAAAATCTACTGGTTAATTAGTAATCTATCTTTAGTTTGTCAGAACCTAGAACACCTGGTGATTTTCAAGTAACATTGTTAGGTGCCCTTGAGTCATGTCTGACTCATAGAGTTTTCAATGACTGGCTGATTGCTTTGGGATTGCCATGTCCTTCTCCCATTTTTGCAGTGCTGGGAATTGAACCAGGGGACCTCAGAGACTGCAGAGAGCCACTCTACCAACTGAGCTAAATCCCAGCCCACCAAGTAACGTTAAAGTATGTATGAGGACTTGCTAATCCTGTTCTCTAATAAAAGAAGAAGAATGTTTTATTTGTATGAAAATAATGTCTTTATCTAAAGGATTACAAGAGTGTCTCAGGAAAAATATGTCATTTGTAATCACAAGACTGTTCTAAAAGAAGAGAAAGGAAAATATGCTGTGAATGATAAAGATGGTTATGGAGCCATCTCACACAACTCAAACAGATAGCATTTCTCCCACTTTCTCATGCATCTCCTTTTCCCTTCCTATACAGGTTCTTTGTGTCCCTGAGTTCCCAAAGATGCAGCTTTGAAGGCAACAGCCTCTCCATCTTCTCAGCGATGGATCTTGAATTAAATCTGTGTTCCTTCCCATCAACTCTCATCTCTCAAATATTAGCTTTTATCCAGTGAGCAACCCTGACCTGGGTCTCATAACACTAATAGTGACAGGGTTTATTTTGGGGGTGATGAAAATATTCTCAAATTACACTGTGGTGATTTTCACACAGCTTTGTAAATGTACTAGAAACTGTCAGTTTACAAGGGTAAGTTTTGTGGTATGTGAAATTGTATGCCAATAACCTTGTTAATAAAGAATATGGGTGTGTAATTATTTACTCATGTTATAATTAATTTTACTAATGAATTTGTTTGGGTAAGGGATTCCCAGAGAGCTGGTAAACTATTACTGCTGGGTGTGTTTGTGAGGGTGTTTCTGGGAGTGATTAGCATTTGAATCAATAGACTGAGTAAAGAAGATCTGTATTCACCACTGTGAACAGGCATTGGTAAATCTGTTTAGTGCCTGGACAGAACACAAGTATGGAGTCAGGGTGAGTTCTCTTTCTTCTTGAGCTGAGACATATCTACTCCTACCTTTGGACATTGGAGCTCCTGGTGCCTGATCCTTTGGACTCATGATAAATTATACCACCATGTTCTACAGCTTGCAGACAGCAGATGGAACTTCTCAGTCTTCATAATTGCATGAGTCAACCTGACAATCAATTTCTCTCTCCCTCTGTCTCTCTCTCTCTCTCTCTCTCTCTCTCTCCCCTCCCACCCCCATGTCTCTCTTACACACACACACACACACACACACACACACGCAGAAGAGTTCACTCAATTGTATGTTTCTAGTGAACAGAATGATAGGTGGAAAGAATGCTCAGCTAATCATCAGGAGATGTGATTCTCATTCTGGCTTTGCTGTGGACTCTGGTAAATCACTTTTGCTATGGACACTAGTAAACCACTTAACTTCTGGACTCCATTTTTCTAATAGAAAGTCAGTCTGTTATTTTGAATGACTGATGTGTTCCTTTCTAGCTCTAGATGCCTATTCTGTAGAAGCTGGATCTGAATTTATGCAGTCACTACAGGAAATATACATTTATATTTGGGTAAAAAATGTAGCACAGTGTGGAAGGAAAACTGTGGTAAACATTTATCTAACAAGAAAAAAATATGGAAAAATAGTGAGAAAAAATAAATAAGTGAATCATTTTGTGTGTGTGACATTTAGTTAGATAATTAATACTCATTCAGTTGGTTGAAAATATAATTAATATTTCTCCCTAATCATGGAAGAATGGAACCTCTTTTTATGTCTCTTTGTAAGGAGAATGAGAATTAGGTTAAAGCCACTATTTTCTCTTTGCAGGCAAGGTATGTTGCTCAGGATGCAAAAGTGGGATCATTTCTTACAGTAAAGTAATACAGTGCTGGGTTGGCACTTTGAAAAATTGGTCCTATCTCTCTTCTAATATTGAGTTCACATAGCTTGGAAAAGTGTATCCCTCTCAGATGTTGTTGTTGTTGTTAGGTGATGTCGAATTGGTGTCCTACTCATAGCGACCCTACGTACAGCAAGTGAAACACTATTGTCAGTGCTTCTCTGCTATTCATAGGGTTTTCAATAGCAGATTGATTGGGAGGGGGTTGCCAGGTCCTTCTCCCATCCCTCTCAAATAAGATCTATTAATGTATTATTATAAGTATCAAAGAGTAAGAAACTCCTGCTGGCTAAATGTTGTTTTAAGGCCATTATCAGAATGGCTCCATTTCAAGTGGAAACTTGGGAACTTACCATGTATGTTCTCTATTCTCTTTACCATCCAAGTGTCTCCCTAGTTATACTTCAGCTACAATGGAAGTGCACTGATTCCTCAGACCTTGAGAGAACTGTTCTGAGTGTGTAAAGAGATGCAGACCTGAGGGTGCTGTGCTCTAGAGATTGTACTCCAGCAGATCTAGGTGAAGCCTGGAGGACCTACATTTTAAAAACTTCCCAGAGCCTGAGAGCCTTGGTGCATTCCTGTAATCAATCTTAGAGACTTGGGAGAGTGAGGCAGGAGGATTGCAGGTTTGAGGCCAGAGGGAGCCTGCATGACTTAGTGAGACCTTGTCTCAAAATAAAAAATAAGAAAGGGGTTAGGGGTGTAACACATTGGCAGAGTCCCTTCCTAGCATGTGTAATGCCCTGGGTTCAACTCCCTAGTACCACCAAAAAAAAAGGAATCCAAAACCAAACCAAAATGAAACAAACAAACAAACAACAAAAAACATACAACCAAACCAAACAAAAAAACACCACCCCAAAACATCCTCAGATGAAGAAAATGAGAGCTGGGTTTGGGAATATGAATTCATTCAAGGAAGGCTAGGAATTGTTGTACATTCTCAGCACTCAAATGTCTCTACAAGATCTTATGTTAATTTTGGAAGAGCTTTTGTAGAGATAGGACAGAGAAATACTGTATTGATTGTACTGAAACCCTTTGTGCTAAGGGAAAATGGCCATCATGTGTTCCCACCCTTATATTACATTTCTTTTTTAAGACCACAGGCAAAGTTTTAGCCTAAGTCCTCTTTGTTTTCACAGTCTAAAGACTGCCCTGATTCCCTGGCAATACCAAATAGCCTCTTGGAAACAAGCTTCCCTTAGTAACTGAAGTGCATGATGCATTTGATTGCTTAGGAGTGAGTGAGTTTGAAATGCATAAAGGAATAGTCGCATTTTACCTGTACCTTTCTTTTGGTCAAAATCATTTTATTTTCCCAACCACCTCTTAATTGGATCAAATTACTAGATGTTCAAAAACCCTTCTTCAAACTTGGCTGGAGGATTTGGACAGAATAGTTTAGTGTATTGAGATAGAACATTGCACAGTATACACTGGATATAATAACCTTTCCTGGCTTTGGAAGTTCTGTGGTAGATGTGATTTGATAATTACCCTTACCTTTAAACTGCTTCAATTTCTATACCCAAAGACACTGCTTCAATACTGCATCATGGCTATACACCTTTTATTTGCTAGGAAAAAGCAGGAATCCAAATTCAAGTTAAAATTCAGCCCCATGTGAGGCACCAAAGTAACTTCTCTAATTGAGGTGACAATGGGATGAGCAGATGCTTTGCCTGCATGAGTGAGTTTGCAGATGTGCAGGAACTGACGATGGTCTTATACCAGCCTCTCTTCCTTCTGCGGGCTGGCAAATTTATTTTACTATTAATTCTAAGAGTCAAATATGGAGCTAGGTGGTACCTTAGTTTCTTGGAAGAGTCAAGGTAAACAATGTCTTATAAGGGGATATTAGTCCTGATCCTCTATAGAAAGTACTCTATTAAAAGCCACTAATAACAAAATTTGTTCATTCATAGACATTTATCAAATATTGACTACATGTGGGTATTTCTCAAAGCACTGAAGATCCATAAATAATAACAATAACAGCAACAACAATAGTAAAATCCTACACAGTGCTTGCCTGCAGCAGTATCACTGTGGTGGTGGATCCTGTCAGATCTCAGAAGCTAAGCAGTGTCAGGCCTGGTTAGTACTTGGATGGGAGACCACTAGGAATGTGTGAAGCTGTGGTCTTGGGAGAAGGGCCCAGCATCCCACTCCCCCCTCCAAAACAATCTGCCATTGAAAACCCTATGAATAGGAGAGAATCACTGACAATAGTGTTTCACCTGTTATACATAGGGTCGCTATGAGTTGGATGCCGACTTGATGACACCTAACAACAATAACAACAATATAGTGCTTATTATTTGCAAGCAAGGTTTTCAAGCTGCACATAGCAATTGTTAGTGGGTCATGAAATCAATTTGATGCTTCACTACCACCATTTAAAATAATAGAAAAGAACTGAATAGGAAATAGCAAAGTGCTTCTCTCCTTGTAAGGGTTACAATCACTTCATAAACTATTATTTCCTATACAGATCCACTCACACTTCTATGTATGCTGCAGCATAATATAACACACATTCCCTATTGCTTGTGTCAAAATAGTTTTAAAACCAATGACCTAGAACATTGTTACAGGAAAAATTAAGGTGTATTTTGTCCCATTTTAACTTCTAAAATCAATATGCATCTTACATTTCAAGAAAAGAAAATTATAGATCAATATTTCTCAAAAACACAGGAAAATCCTAAATAATAGCAAACTGAATCATCCAGTATACAAAAATGATAATGCATCATGAGCAAGTGGACTTTATTCCAGAAATGCAAGGTGGCCTTAATACTTGAAAAGCAAACAATAAAATTTCCCTTAAAAGAATAAAAGGCAGAATATTATGATCCTCTCAGTAGGTAAAGAAAAAGCTTTTAATACAATTTAATACAATTCAGTACCCATGCTTGGAAGGCAGCTATGCTCACTACTATACCATCAACATTAAATACCCTCTCCTGATAAAATTCTTGCAAACATGGCATAAAAGAGAATTTCCATAATCTAATAAAGTCATCTACAAAGACAGGAAACCAAAAACAAACATAAACAAACTCTGTGGCTAACACCATACTTATTGGGTGAACAAAGTGAAGATTTATATGTTATCACTATGTCTAAGGCAAGGAAGTGTAAAACTATCTTTACTCACAGATGGAATGATTGGGTATAGAGAAAATCCAAGGATTACCTACATACACTGTCATTTAATCCTTACAACAATGCTATGAGGTATGTTGTTGCTAGGTGCTGTTGAGTGTGGTCTGACTTATGGCAACCCTATGCACAACAGGATGAAACACTACTTAATACTGTACTATGCACACAATCTTTTTATGTTTGAGCCATTGTTGCACCCACCGTGTTTCTTCTCATTTTGAGTCATGCCACATCAGCAAAAGGAGGTCCCAGGGACTTTACTCCATTCTCATCATTTAGGTCGGTCCTTCTTTGAGGATCAAACTCTTCCTCAGTCATCTTGTGGATGCCTTCCAGCCTGGGGGGAGGGTGCTCATTTGCGGCACTATATCTGACAGTGCTTCTCTGCTTTTCATTGGGTTTACAATGGTTAATTGTTCTGGAATTGGGTTGCTGGGTTCTTCTCCCTAGTCTGTCTTAGTCTGAAAGCTCAGCTGAAACCTGTCCATCATGGGTGGCCCTGCTTGTATCTGTAATACCCGTGGCATAACTTTTAGCACAACAGCAACACACAAGCCCCTACAGCATGACAAGCTGACAGACCCATGAGGGATGAGGTATGTAGAGATTTTGTAATATTAATACTATTTCCTCCTTACATGGTTGAAGACTAGAGTAGGGAAGCCTGTTGCTGGAATTTTCTTTGTAAGAAAATGTTTAATTATAGATTCAACTTCTTGAACAGATATCACAGTATTCAGAGTTTTTTTTGGTGAAAGTTTCAATATATTGTGTTTTGGGGGAAAGGTTTTTCTTTTATCTCAGTTTTTAAATTTATTCACATAAAGTTATGAATAATATCTTTAGTTGTGGAATTTGTATTAATATCTCTCTCCTCATTTTTGATATTGGATATTGATGTTTTCTTTTTGTCCAACTTTGCAAATGTTTATAATTTATTAATATAAAAAGTTGATTTTTGTTGTATTGATTTTTGTCTATTGGATGCTTGCTTCCTATTTTATTAATTTCTGTTTTTATCTTTATTGTTTTTCTTCCTTACATTTTATTTTCTGATGCTCTTTTTAAGAAAGAAGCTTAGTTCATTTGTTTGCAGACTTTTTCTCTTTTAATATTTACATTTAAGCTATAAATTACTCTTTAAGTACTATTTTGGTGGCACTTAGTAAGTTTTGGCATGTAAGATCCAAACCCAGGGCTTGCTCTGTTTAATTTGCCTAGATTTTTGTGTTGATGCCAAGTTGGTATTTATTTTCTTTTGCTTTGGGAAGTTCAGACAAAGGTGGGCATAATTTTCAACTACCAGAGAACTATTCTAACCAAACACATATCTAACAAAACACTGAACAAAACATCTTTTGACATCAAGTCTTGAAATGGTTTTGATCAGGAGTGCAGGTTTTTTTAATTCCTTGCTTCTATAATGTCTATGAGAAACAGCATCTCAAAAGCCTTAAAAATAGGAGATATTGGAAAGAAAAATCCTGCATGTTTTCTCTCATGTGGACTCTAGACACACACACAAACACACACAGACACACACACACACACACACACACACGAGGTATTATCAAGTAATGTAGTGAGTGTTTATACTAAAAACAGTTTTATTATAATAAAAGACAAATTGCCATTAATCTCCCTCAAAATACTCTCACCTGGTTTTGAACACACCAATCCCTTTGTTCTTGCCACATTCTAAGGCAGTTCTAGAATTCTGCTTTTGTCGGTGTCTTTAGTTTCATCCTCTATCATGACAATGCTCTGTGTCACACATCACTTCTGGTACAGCAATTTCAGTCAAATAAAACCATTGTAAGATGTCCTTATCTACCTTATTCACCAGATGTGGCACCATGTAACTGCTGGCTCTTGCCAAAAGTCAAACTGATCATGAAAGGTAAATGTTTTGAATCAATCCAGGACATCGAAGCAGCCACAGCAACAAAACTAAAGACACTCATGAGAGAGGACTTCCAGAACTGCTTTGGAGGGTGGGCAGGAATGGTGGGATAAGTGGGTTCAAAAGCAGAGGGAGTCTTTCAAGGGTGAATAATGGCAATGTGTCTTTTACTAAAATAAATTCTTTAATTTAAACATTCACCACATTTTTTGATTGCACTGTGTGTGTGTGTGTGTGTGTGTGTGTGTAAATATATCATGAAACTAGAAGAGGGATTATTTGGGAGGAGGAAGGGGACTAAAGGGAAGTGTAATAAGAGAGGGTAATGTTAGAAGGAAAAATGAATATCACATGTTTTCTCTCATACAAAAAATGTGATATATATATATATATATATATATATATATATATATATATATATGAGATGAAACAGAAGGGAGACAATTTCGAAGTGGAAGGAGACCATGGGGGTACATGAGAGTAATAGGGGATGGATATGAGGAATATGGAATAATATGCATGTATGAAAATGTCATAAGGAAACATTATTTTGTATGCTAACTAAAAATAATTACTAATAAAAAATGAGCTATTAGCCAGGTGTAGTGTTGCACACCTGGAATCCTAGTATTGGAGAGGCTAAGGCAGAATATCACAAGTTGTAAACTTGCCTAGGCTACATGATTAGATCCTATTTCAAAACAAAACAAAAAAACCTATTGAGTGTTATTTGTTCTTAACCTCCTGGTATTTAGATAAATATGGAAGTGACAATAATCCTCTTTTGTCTTACTAAATAAAACTCAAAGTATTCAAATTTTCCAAGAAAGACAGATGCTAAATATTATAACCAGAACAGCCAATTATTAAGATAATGTAGATTTTTTACATGTAAAAATTTACCTTTGCAGTAAGGCTACCTTCAATCCAGTTACACTCACAAGAAAAGCTTTATTATTAGAAACAAAAACTGTTTTCCCAGAGATATGGAGGAAAGCGAGGTATTTTCTCTTCTCTTTGAGATATCTCTTAGCTACAGTTCCAAGGGCCTGAGGGCTGAGCCTTGGAATTCCAAGAGCACTGGGAGAAAGGGCAGGCCCAGGAGACTCAACTGTTAGAATATGAAAAGGAGGCAGAATAGAATCACATGGAATGTGGAACTGAGAATGGGTTGTCCCTGCAATTCTAAGTCATCTTATGGTGAAGGAAGACCTCTTAAAGATTAATTTCACTTCCTGCTACAGACATGTCTTGATGCATGGCATATAGTGGGATGAAAACTGTCCTAATCTGTGGCAGTATCACGTTAGAGGGGAGACAGGGGAAGCGGACCCAGGTGGGGAGCTTGTGTCTGGGAGGCCTGAAGCAGGTAGATCCTTCCCCAGCACCAGCAATCACCTTCTCCCTCCACAGCAGCAGTCTGTATTTCCCATATAAAACAATTTATGAGATGCAGAAATTATAGCATATAGAATAGGTTTATTATAAAGTTAGAGAAGATAGACATAGATTACAAAGGCAGTACACCTTTGAGACGTGAAGGTGGGCAGTAGTAAAGGGCTACTGTTGCCTTGACCTAATGTGGGGTGTGATCTTTATAGTGGGGGTTGAGCCCGTAGGTAAAGGAAAAAAACATTTACTCCAGGGATTTGTCCCAGGAATGGGTTAATGAATTCCCAATATTTTGAAACTAGACTCAGAAACAGTTGTTGCAAAAGGTTGAAATTTAGGCAGTTACTGGTCTTAATAAGGGAGCAGAATCCACTAAACAATGTCCTTTTCGATTGCTGAAGGTGGTATATTGTTGTACCCAGAGGCTCGAACCCAGAAGAAATACTCCAAGACACAAATGGATCAGGAGCAGAAGGAGCTTTTATTAAGAAAGACTGGCCAGCCAGCTGCCCCCATCTCGAGAGTAGACTTGGAGGGGACAGCAGCTGGTGTGGGGAGGTCAGTGGTTTTATAGGGCAGTCTGAAGGATTTTCAGGGGCAGAGAGACTGATATACAGAAGTAGAGTTTTCACAATTATGGAGTATGGGGGTACAATGGAAGTTTACATTTCCCAGGGCCCAATCTTTAATAGGAATTCCTCAGGTTTGACCCTTTACAGGGTTATCTTGTGACAACACACTTTTTAGAAATTTCTCCCCCACAGGAATTTTGCAGGCATAGCCATCTTGTGACATTGCTCCCTTTATCAGTTTGCTCCTCTGATCAGCTTTTATTAAGGGCTGGTTTTCAAGCAACCAGAGGGAATTAAGAATGACCTTAGGCACCAGAAGGAATTAAAAATGACCTTAGGCCTGCTCTCACATTCCCCACTGGTTTTAATAATAGGGATCAAATCATCGATTCTTCTTCCTGATTTATAGGATAGTATCTGGGCTGTTGTTGAAACATCAGGAGCTTTAGAGAGGAGATGCATTCTCTTATATATCTCATGATTTTATTGAATAAACATGGGCGTAGAGTTACAGCAGAAGGCCAGCAAGTGCAATAAGCAAAGTGGTTAACCAGGGGGACCAGGAAAATAAAGATTGTTACCAATTTTCTTCCTCAGTGGCCTTATTATACTTAGTCTGTAAATTTTTCTTTAAGGTGGCCAAGGTTTCACATATGATTCCAGAGTGATTAGCATAAAAACAGCAATCTTCTCCCAGGGCCAGACAGAGTCCACCTTCTTCATAAAAATCAAATCTAAGCCTCTTCTATTTTGTAAAACCATTTCTGCTAGAGAATCAACCTGGTGTTCAAGTCTAGATACTGATTGTTCTAAGAGGCCTAGGTCTTCAGCCACATGGGAACTGAGAGCCTTAAAATTAGTATCCTGAATGACAAGAGAGCTGGCACCCAAAGCAGTGGACCCAGTGATCCCTGCAGCTATGAGTACTGGCACAAGGATAGGAATCCTTTTTACACAGGGTATTGAGAGCTCCACTTGGAGGCATAGATGTTCTCATCCCATTTCTCCATCATAAATATAGACTTGAGGAATAATATGGACCAAGATACATATTTCAGGGGTTGAAGTTAGTAGGACCTAAGAGGCACATTTGGTTATAACTAATGTGCATGCACTCCAAGGGTCATTAGGAGCCTTAAAGTACCCCTCATAAGGTTCTGCCAATGGGACAGTTGAGGTACACAGATAGTCATAGTGGGTGTGGTTGAGGCAAGCATTCTTTAAACATAATCTGACAGGGGTTATGTCCCCCCAAAACAGCTTCACATTCCAATGACATTGGTTAGCTGACACATTTTGAACATTTGAGAAAGATTCATTATATCTTATACCTACAAAAAATGGAGGTTCTGGGTGGAAACACAACCAGTAATCTCGGGTTATGTTTGAGTGGGATGGGTTCAGAAATGGGTTCAGAATGGGATGGGTTCAGAAATGAGTACATAGCAGTAAGTGTAGTCAAATATAGGGACCATAAAGGCATCTGGGGGGCTACAGTGATGTGGGCCAAGCCCTTTTGGCTTCTTGTCTGATTCTGCATTGGGGGATTCCATCCTGAATACAATGGCCCAATAGGGTTGCTTGGGGTCAATGGTTGTTTCCTGATATTTATAGTTGTTCCCCATCTCTTCCCTTTTCATAAAGCATTATCATCCAGGTGCACCTAGTGTTCCATCCATCAACCTTCCTAATCCAGTTTTTGACAGTTAAAGTCAGTGGGTTGCAAGTATCTTTGGTCTGGCAAGTTTTATTCCTAGATTTCTATACGGCAAGATAGGGGTCTATGTTTTTCCAGGGAGTGATAGTTTCACATCTACAACATTGGTAGTGTCCTCAAGTGTCATCAGAACAACTGGGGTCCTGTCCAGCTCTGTAAGCATATGTCTCAGTTGTTCCTAATTTTTGGCCTAAGTAAACTTTACGTCCATCCCCTAACAGCAACATCTTACATTCACTTATTCCTGAAAATGGGGCACCTAGTTTACATAGATCTGTCTTGAAAACAGGATGTTTATCTGTAACCAACTGTTGAATTGTCTCCCCAGTAATCAAGTTTTGGAGAGACTAGGTCTAATTTTGGCATTGATGGGCATTATACATCCCCATGTGTAGATTAATAGCCTGAGAGGGGGATATATAAGAACACAAACAGATATACAAAATTATGACTGAGACAGTCTTATCTTGAGAGGATCCACAGTGGTGAAGACTCACCATCTTTGTGAAGTCCCAGGGTCTGACAAGATCTCGGGGTCAAGAGGTGCAGCCTTCAGATGATTGTAGTGGATCCAAGGTGAGTGTCCAGCAACCTTTACCGCAGTGGGAGTTGTCAGGATCACAGAAAAGGGTCCTTTCCAGCAAGGTCCTAACAACATAGAGGTGAATCTTTAGACAAAGACAAGATCTCCAGGCTGGATGGGGTGAAGGGGTAAGCCAGAATGAGGAGGAGGCCTGGCTGCATGTACTGTTTGGTAGATCTGGCCTCTTATTTCCTGGAGTTCTTGGAGGAACCCAAGTAAGTTCTGGTTAGAGATTTCAACTTTTAAATCATCTGATATCAGTAGTAACCAGGAAGGAGGTTGCCCAAAAAGAATCTCGTAAGGAGTGAACCCAAGTCGAGAGGAGTTGCATCTCCCACGCATAAGAGTGAAAGGTAGGAAGTCAGGCCACCCAGCACCAGTCTCCAAGGTTAATTTAGTCAAAACCTCCTTTAAAATTCTATTCACCCTTTCTACTTGTCCTGAACTCTATGGTCTATATATGCAATGTATTTTCCAATCTGTATTTAATGCTTTACTAGTTAGTTTAGAAATGTTGGCCATGAAGGCTGGGCCATTGTCGGACTCCAGAGACAAAGGGAGGCCAAATTGAAAGATTATTTCTTGTATTAATTTCTTTACTACAATTTGCACTGTCTCAGATTTGGTTGGAAATGCCTCAGTCCATCCAGAATAGGTGTCAATATACACTAGTAAATATTTATAACTGTAACAGCTTCTCTTAATCTCTGTAAAGTCTAGTTCCCAGTGTTCTCCCGGTTAGTTACCCTGGTACCTTGCTTGTTGTTTAGACTTTAGTCTGGCGTTTACTTGGGCACACGTAGCACATCTGGAAGTGATGTCCTCAGTTATAGAGGTGATCCCAGGAACATAGAATCGAGTGGGGACAAGCTGACTTAGTTTGGTAGTCCCCAAGTGAGAAGCTTGGTGGATCTGAGTAATCAAGGTTGTGTTCCCAAGCCTTAGGGAGCACGTAGTGCCCATCGGGGTGTTTCCACCATCCTCTAGAGTCTTGTGTCCAATTTTTATTTTGGTAAGTTTCAACCTCTTCTTTTGAGTAGTTAGGTTTTTCCAGGAGAACTGGGACTGGGATTAAAGGCGTAATTCCCTCAGTGCCCACTGGTTTTAATGCAGCTTCTTTAGTTGCCCTGTCTGCTCTTCAGTTTCCCTTCTCCTCTAGCTCATCTCCTTTTTGATGTCCCTTGCAGTGAATAACTGCCACTTGTTTAGGTAGCCAAATGGCCTCTAAAAGTCCCAAAATTTCTTCCTTATTTTTGACAGTCTTTCCTTCAAGGTTAATAGACCTCTCTGTTATAAATTTCTCCATGTATGTGGAGAGTAGCAAAGGCATATCTACTATCTGTATAGATGTTTACAGTTTTTCTTTTAGGTGCAGGGCCTGAGTGAGGGCTATAAGTTCTGCACATTGAGCAGAAGTCCTATCTCCCAATGCCTGG
Source organism: Pedetes capensis (assembly GCA_007922755.1). Taxonomy (NCBI): domain Eukaryota; kingdom Metazoa; phylum Chordata; class Mammalia; order Rodentia; family Pedetidae; genus Pedetes; species Pedetes capensis. The sequence goes on along the minus strand of VMDO01011446.1, from coordinate 37,005 downwards.
GCCCATATAACCTGTAGATCTTGATTTACCACAGCCACACCAGGGTATCGAACTCCCTCCTGGACAAAACTGCTCCCATCTGTGAAGAGAGTTTCTTCTGCATTTGGCAGAAGCACGTCCTTTAGATCAGGCCAATGTCCCTGCTGGGCTGAAATGATCTCCAAATAATCATGAAGCAGCTGGGTAGGATTATCATCTGGGAGCAATGTGGCTGAGTTTAGGATCATGGCTTTTTGAAACTGGGTCCAAGGCTGATCTAATAGCCGGCCTGATATTGGGTTAACCTGGTATTCAAGAGCCACTTTTCAGGAATCCCTATCAACATCCCATCAATTTCATGTGGGGCTATAATGGTTAGATCTTGGCCAAAGGTCAACTTATCAATCTCTTTCACCAGGACAGCCACAGCTGCCACTGTCTGTGAACATGTTGGCCATCCGGCTGCTACTGGGTCCAATTGTTTAGACAAGAAATCTATCTATTTCTTCCATGGGCCCAACAGTTGAGGTAAGACTCCTTTTGCTGAGCCTTGATTTTCAGCCACGAAAAGCTGAAAGGGTTTAGTAACATCAGGAAGGGCAAGTGCAGGGGCAGTGGTCAGAGCCTGTTTTAAGTCATCAAAGGCCTTTTGCTCGACCTCTATACAGACTAATGGCTCAGGTTGCCCCGCAGTGGCTGCATACAAAAATTTAGCCATCTCAGCAGATCCTAAAATCCAAAGACGACAGTATCCCACTGTCCCTAGAAATTCCCTCACTTGCTTCTTTGAGGTAGAGGTGGGAATTTTTAGGATTGCCTCTATCCATTTTGACGATAGGGAGTGCTTACCTTCCCTTAGGACATATCCCAAATATGTTACCTGAGGCTGATACAGCTCCACCTTCCGCAAAGTCACCCGATATCCCAAGTCCTCGAGAGTCTGTAGAGTGTGCTTGATGGTGATTTGACATGTCCTCTTGTCTGGTCTCACAATCAACAAGTCTCCCACATACTGAAGAATTGTGGACTGTGGGTTTTGAAGTTTTACCTATTGTAAGTCCTTGCTTAAAGCCTCTCCAAAGATGGTAGGTGAATTCTTAAATCCTTGAGGCAGTCTGGTCCACGTTAGCTGTCCTGCAGCAACCAATTCAGGGTCTTTCCACTCAAAAGCAAACAATTCTTGGGTAGCCGTGACTAGCAGTAGGCAAAAGAAGGCATCCTTTAGGTCCAAGATTGTGTAAATGATGTCCATTCCAGGATGGACCCACTCTTACGAAAACTTGTTAGGAGTGGAATCAAAAAGGAGCAAGGGGTACATGACCAGATGAAGGAACAGGATGACACACACCAAAGGGAAGAAGGCAACAATAGCAAGAAAGGCAGGAAGCAAGCTGCCCTGTTTCTGTAGCCTCTACAAAAATGACAAAACAGGGTGAATTGGGGAGTTAGAAAGATTTTCCTGAGTCCATTCTCATTCCAAACATTCAGAGAAACTAATTTCACATAAAACAGAGCCACAGGGAAAGATCAAAGTCAAATTCTACACTGTTATAAGAAAGAAAAAGTAAGTAAGACAACAAGGTATGGAGTAATACCCCTGCAGACAATGAAAGTGTGCCATAAAGATGTGCCCACAAATAGAATTAATATATTTCAAAATAAACTAAAAGCTTTAAGAAAATGGAACAAGACGCAAGAAACACATCAGAATAAGAACAACTCAAATAAAACAACAAAATCTGAGACAGAATAAGAAATAGAAAGAAAGAACAAATTGGAAAAACATAAGAATGAATAAATAGTGCATAGAAAGATAAATAGAAATAAAAAAGAAGAAAATTTGAAAAGATCAAAAAGGACTCGAGAGAAAAATGGCAAATATTGAAGATAAAGAAGAATGATGAAAATGTTCAGCCTTTCAGTGTTCAGTCAAATGCTGACTATAAGTTTTTTGTAGATATTCATTCATAAGTTAAGGCAGCTCCATGCTACTCCTTTTTTTTTGAACCATCCTTGCATACTTAGAATAATTTTTTTTTCTTTGAGTATGTGTGTTAGAGACCTGTTGGCATTTCTGTGTTTCTGGCTTCTTCTGTACCTACTCAAAAACCCAAAGAACTTGCCACCATGATAATATTTGGACCCATGGTCCCCAGTGGATGTACCTTCTTTTCTCCACCTTTCAGGGATCAGTCTTTCCCAATGACTATTAATATCTCCTTTACTAAAGACCCCTAATGGCTGGGGTATCACTATGAACATTGCAGCTAATATAATCATCTACATAAAATAGGCAACTTCAGATATTGTCCATCTTGGTTTTGGTTTGTAGATTTTGGACATCCAAGGAAAATACTAGTCTGAATGTTTTAGATTGGTCTGAAAAAAATCTTTATTTTCCATTTGATGACACATTTTAGTCTTTAGAAGTTCATAAGACAGCTGGGTCTTTTCACACAAATGCTTTGTAATATGACATGGGCTTAGGATTTGGATTTTTGCTTTCTGACAAATATAGTGGCATCAGATATTATAGCTGGGTAATTATGATTGCAAGAATCCTGTAGTTTTCACACAGTAGGAAACCAAGTCAGCCTATGCATGGATCTGCAAAGTCCCCCAAAAGAAGATTACTAACATAGAAATGGAGGAATAAATGAGCTGTCACTGTTCAATTTTATTTCCTAAGAACTGTTTGCTTCCTCCACAGTGGGTAATAAATACATCTTGATGCATCATGGGACACCTACTCCTATGGTGTCATGATGACTAATAAAAACACAGAATCCCAAGGAAGGTGGCATTAAAGTGTGAGCTAAATGGCATTATGGTATGGCCCTGGGATGAAAAAAATGAGCCTGTGGCATCTGCCTGACTGTGAGATGGAGCACTGTGAGAATCATTCGCCATAGGCTGTAGAATGTCAAGCCCAGGACGCCTACAAGCAGAGTAGGCAGCAACTCTCGGGTTGTTTGCATGCTGCTTCCCTAAATGACATTCAAGTCCTAAATGCTTTCCTGAAACTTCCCCTCCCCCAGGGTTCCTTAGGAGAGTGCATGGATGACATGAACAGTGGTCAGGTGAGGACATACAGCTTTCGACCGCGCAGATGGCAAGAGTGATGAGGAAGCCAGGTTATGGCACTGATCACCCAGGGCATTTCACTTTACTTTGGAGAAATCTTCTGGTATTCAGCGACTTTGGGCATATGACTTACCTTTGTAAGTGTTTTTCTAGAACCAGTAATAAAAATATTTATTCACGTACTGGGCAGTGTTAAGTTGATGGTGAGATGGGAGCCACGATTGTGCTGGTTAGAGACAGAAGGAGGAAAGTCTCCAAAGTGGGTTGAAAAGAGCTTTCAAGCAAACAAGAGAGCTAAGATTATTAGCCTGGGGTCTTTGATCCCATAGGCCAGGTTCCAAACTTCAGATTATAGAAGACTCCCTGACAAAGCTTGTTACAAAGCAGATTCCTGCACAGCATGCTCAGTGATACTGGTTCAGAATTTGGAATGGGGCCCAAGGACCTGCACCTTTCATACATGCCCAGGAGTTTCAGGTGCAGGTGATTTGGGGAGTACATCCAGAGAACTCTTCTTTCAGGGGATGCTTGTTTGAAGTAAGAGTTCATGAAATGAACTGTGGCAAGACTCATGTACTGGAAGCTCTGAAATCATATCAAAAACAGTATCCAGAGATGCCTGTGCATTTTTCAGAGATGAGGTATCTATGCCCTCCTGCTACGGTTTGGATAAGGCTTGAATGTGCCACCGGGATCATGCGTTGGAAGCTGGATCCTCCATGTGCAATACTGGTAGGTGGTGGAAACTTTAAGAGGTGGGGCTAAGTGGGAGGTAAATAAGTCATTGGGGGCACTACTCTTGGAAGGGATTAATGTGGTCCTCTTCCACATTAAAAGAGCAAAACTGGCCCTTCTTCACCTGTCTTCCTATCTCACAACATGATTTCTTCTTCCTGCACACTCTCTTGCCATTGCAATGACATTCATCATGAGGTTGTCACAAGCACTGAGCTGATACCAGCACCATGCTTTTGAACTTCCAGAACCGTGAGCTAAATAGATCTCTTTCTTTATAAAGAACCAGCTTTAAGTGCTTTGTTATAGCAACACAAATTGACTAAGAGTTACAAGCCCCAATAGCAAATGGTCTTCATGAAAGGAAACCAATGATTGGATCCTAACTTCTAGCAGGAGTGTTTGGCTTCCCTCCACTTCCAGCCTCAGACTTCTCTCTGAAATTCATCCAGTGTCTCACAGAGGCTTGTCATTGGCACTGAAAATATTCTAGTCAGAGAGAGTGGCTGTTTCTCTGTGACTCTGTCTTCACTATTGAAAAGTGACTCAAAGGGGAAATCATACTGAGGTTAGCAGCCTTTCCCTGCAAAGATAAGTGTGGATATGTGCACCAGGCAGCCTGGCTAATGATTTCCAAAAAGAGGATGATGCTCCTCTAGGTGCTGATTCCCCTTAGTGAGTGTCTGGAATATGACTCTGGGAGGTGGCCCACGACCTTCCATCAAAGGTTTGACTAGAGAGAGTGGACTCTCTGGTATTTTGACTTCAATTTCAGAGCTCCCTCCACGTGTCCTTGCATTTCCAGAATCGTTCTCTCCTGCCCCTTCAACTATGGAAACCTATGAAGAAGGGCCCTTAGCTATGACATCGCTATTGCTCATGTTAATCTTAACCTGGACCTTTGTCAGTTTTTTCATTTTCCAAGTCTTCTCAAATATTTATTATCGTTAATGCACGCAAAATATTCTTTCAAACCTTTTGTTTAAATAAGATACCTAAAAGACTGATAGGTTGTAGTTTACCATTATTACTATTATTTTATATTTGTGCAAATGAGATATGAGGAATTTGTCCATAACCCTCTTCTGACTTAATGAAGAAGATGCACAAGCACATGTACCTTCTACAAAACAGATTTAAGATGGAACATTACCTCAGCAACATGTTTTTAAGCAAGACTGATTAGAATCATAGCCTTCGTGGAAATGATAGGTTATCTCCATAAGCCTTAGCAATAATCTCTGAACTTCAAATTCATAATCAAACTTCTGTGCTACAAATAACATTGACACACAGTTAATTGATGTAGAAGAGCATTTTGCAGTGTCTTCATTTTGTTTGTTCCAGTTCAGAAAAAGAGTATATATATTTCTCCCTGCCTTAACAACCTGAGATTTCTCTTGTTAGGAATTGGATGTGCCTATTATTTCAAGGCCTAGTTTTCCATCACTTAGCCCTGAAAGGAATAAAGAAGACTTGCATTATTAAAATACTCGCATTTCGTGGTACTAGGGATTGAACCCAGGGCCTCACTCATGGTAGGCAAGTGCTCTACAACTGAGCTACACCTCATCCCAAATGTATTTTTTTAATACGAAGACAGAAAAAAACAGAAAGAGAATTTAACAAGTTGAATATGGGGTGTCTGATCATCATCTCTGCCTGATTAAACATGATTCTTGATTTTTTTAATCTTTCATGACATTGAGAGCATTCCTCTTAATAGCTCATTCATTCATTCATTCATTCATTCATTTTACATGTAGTGAGTGTCAAATTACTTAATACTTACATCGAAGCTGGGCATGGTGGTGCACGTACATGATCCCAGCACTCAGGAGGCCAAGGCAGGACTGAGAAGTCAAGGCCAGGGGAGTACATAGCAAGACATTGCCTCAAGCAAAACAAAACAAAACAAGATCCTAAATTTATATTGAGTGAGCACCCAACTAGGAACAAAGAAATCATCCTAAGTATTTTAGACAGAGGAATTCTAATTTAGGCAACTGTTTACAAAAATGTTGGGGACAGTAGAGTGACCAAAATTAAAAACAAACATTAACCATAGAAAATGTTGACAAGGGTGTGGAGTAACTGAGATTCTTATACACTGCTTATAGGAATGTAAAATAATACAACCTTGGAGAACTATTTTGTTGCTTCTTAAAAATTTAGACAAATAACTACTATATGACCCAGCCATTGTAATCTTAGGTATTTACTTGTTGTTGTTGTTGTTGTTAGGTGCCATCGAGTAGGTATCCAACTCATAGTGACCCTCATAGGGTTTTCATTGGCTGACTGTTTCGGGATTGCCTTGGGAGTGGATTGCCAGGCCCTTCTCCCATTTTTGTGGTGCTGGGAATTGAACTCGGGACCTCAGAGACTGCAGTGCAGCGCTCTACCAACTGAGCTAAATCCCAGCCCTTTTAGGTATTTACTTAAGAGACATGAAATCAGATATTTATGCAAAGACTTGTACACAAGTCTTTATAGCAGCTTTGTTTATAATACCTCAAAACTGGAAATAACCCAAGTGCCCCTGAAGAGGTGAATGGGGAAAAATGGATGCATACATACAATGGAATATTATTTAGCAATAAAAAGAAATGAGTGGTTGAAACATGCAACAACATGGATCTGTATAATTATGCTGAGTGAAAGAGTTCAATATTTTAAAAAAAGAGTATATAGCCAGGCATGGTGGCTCATGCCTGTAATCCCAGCAGCTCGGGAGGCAGAGGCAGGGGGATCACAAGTTTGAGACCAGAGGCAGTCTGTGTAAGTTAGCGAGACCCTGTCTCAAAAAGTTAAAAAAAAAAAA
>VMDO01011446.1:0-30283 GCA_007922755.1 Pedetes capensis | reverse complement strand
ATACCCTTATGTGCTGAATATTTTAAATTGAAGGTCCTTGGAGATGAGCAGGTGCTAGAAGAGGCTCTTCACTGATACTCCCTTATCTGCCTAAAGACCAGATCTACCAAAGAGGAAAACAATTGCTCTTCATTCTCCTGTCTGTGGTTCCACTAACTAAAACTCATATTGCAGGAAGGGAGGTTGAAGAATATAATTATATTTGGCTAGATGTTTTCACGGCTATTGTTTGTCTCAAGGATCCATTCACTCTTCTGAAGAGAATCATATACAAACTACTCTCTATCCTCTTGGACCATTCATCTCCCCTAAAAGTCATTTACTACCCCTCAAAATGCCTACATCCCTCCTACCCCATTATGAAGGGCATGTGAGTATTAGTTATAACCGGGTTATTGGTAATCATTTTCCTGTGACTTCCCCCATCCATATTAATAAATTTGTATGTCCCTTTTCACTTATTAATGTCTATTGTCAGTTTATTTTACCAAAACTTCAGAGGGTGTTGGGAAATTTCCCTCACTCCAACAGTGATATCACAGTGTACCCTTACCTTAAAATTTGTCAAATCCTAGGGTATAAATTTACACTACTTAGTGTATGTCAATTACGATTACAAAATAGTAAATAAATCATCCTTGAAGGAGGCTGCTATTGCAAAATGTTGAAAGGGGGCAGTGCCAGGGCAGAGCAACTGCCAAAAGCATTATCTACTGCTAGGGTTGGAGGAACATAAGGAAAAATCAGATTCATGGAGCCATATTTGCTTGGCCACTAAGATCCATGGGATTGCTCCTGGCAGTATTTATTGTTCCAATGACCACTTCTGCTCCTCCTCAAGAAGCGAGGCACACACTTCTACCCTACTGCAGAACTTGGGGAGCCTAAAGTTATGCCTAGGTGTTGCTTCTGCTGCTGCTGGAGGCATCACCAAACCATACAAAAAGAGGCTACTCTCTTCCTTTTGTCTTCATCTCTCCCAGCCTCCTCTTCCATTGACAAATACTAAGGGGAGGCCAGCTGAGAAGAGTCTATTTTGGAGATTTCCACCTCTGCATGATCAAAAGGAAGTAAGGAAAGGTGTTTATGGAACTGAAGGCTGATGGGCAAGTAGCTGGCACAACTATCTGATATATTACTCTTGACAAAGGAAAAAATAAATAGATAAGGGCATGGGGTTCTTACTTTCATGCATCTTATCTGTAAAAACACTTCCTACTTCTCCTGTGGTTACAGAGCTCTCCCATCTCCTGTCACTACTTAAAGAGCCCAGAATAAAAGCAGATGTAAAGGCCAAGAGAGAGTACAGGATGCAGGCTCAGAAGGTGGGGTTGGGGAGCATATTTAGGTGGGTAGGGACAGTATTAGCCAATCAGGGAAGCTAGACTTTTTTTCTTCCTCCAAACAGCCTTTGGAAATTTGACAGAGTTTGAAATAAACCTTTCTAAGAATGCTTGCTATATAGATAGATGCTGGTGGGGCTCAGAATATGCCACCCCAAAATATATGACTATAGGAGACCAGAATATGCAACTCTAAAATATGCCTGTTTTGCATAAGGACTATTTTGAGCTGATTATTTTGAGAAACAGCTGACACGAGAGAAGCTCTGAAAATAAAGCAGAAGTTATCCATTTGTAAGAGAAATTCTCATTTACAAAGAAAATATCCTTTTGGAAGCGTCTCTCTGTCTGCAGCAGGAATAGGAGGATGACTTTAAATCACTGGAAACTCTTATCAATGGAGAAGGTAGTGATAACTCTGCCTAACAAGCTTCACCCTTTATCACATTGCTCTTCCTTGTTGTTGTTAGGTGCTATCGAGTCGAGTCCGACTCATAGCGACCCTGTGTACAGCAGATCGAAACACTTGCCGATTCTGTGCCAGGAAAATGATCTTATTTATGTTTAAGCCCATTGTTGCAGACACTGTGTCAATCCATCTGGTGGAGGGTTTTCCTCTTTTGCATTGACCTGCCACTCTCCCAAACATGATGTCCTTCTCCAGGGATTGATCTCTCCTGACTACATGTCCGAAATCATTTTTTTTTCTCTTCCTACCCACTTCCTATAACCTAGCTTTCCTCCATTCATTTCTTTCTTTGTTTCAGCTGACAATATTTAAGCCATCTCTTTGAGGTTTATTCATTCGCCCTTTGTCCTTTCCAAGTACACAGGAGGTATCCAAGTGTCTTAGCCTGTTTATACTACTATAGCAAAATGCCTGAGCCTGGGTAATTAATAAAGAGTGGGAGTTTATTTCTTACAGTTCTGGAGGCTGGGAAGTTCAAGGTCAACATGCTGGCATTGTGTGGTGAGGAGTGCTCTCTGGAAGGGTGGGGCACTATGTCCTCATAGGGATGGAGCAGCAAGAGGGTACTTCTGTCAATCTTAAGACTTTTTATAAAGATGTTAATCCTATTCGTGAAGGCCCAGCCCTCATCTTCTAGTCACCACCCAAAGGTCTTCCTTCTTAACATTGTCACAACATGAATTTTGTTTCAACATTGAGTTAAGTTTCAACATCAGTTGAAGAGGCAATACCCATCATTCAAGTTATAGCAACATGTTATTAAACTTGTTTATTTTTCTCTTATTAATTTGTCTTTAATTACAGAGGTTAGTCCTAAGAAGAAAAATTATTTTGTCCTCTTGGTATTTGAATCAAAAGGGTTCTTGAAGGATATTAGGGCCACTGAGGAGCTTAGGAAGCTACATTTTGAACATAGAAATTTACCATTTATTTAGAAATTCTAATTTTTATATCCTACAGATTAAAGTTCAGTTCCTTGAGAAATGGTTATAATAATAACCATTTACAAGGTAGAAACTAATTTAATGTGTGAAATAAGAGGCAGTTTTAGTTTAGTCCTATGGAATATGCTTGTTTCAAATTATCTGGAAATTCCATAAGGGGAGTTCATTTACTAAAAAAATGATATCTTATTAAATTGGCTCAGTACTGAAAAATCCATTGGTTACAACCATGTCAGCAATGTCTAATAAATAAAATACCTTGGAAAAAGAAATAAAATGAAAAAGAAAGGAATTGATTTTTTATATATGTAAGTTCAGATCTTTGAATATGCTTGAAGCATATTTCAGAGTTTATTACATTTTTAAAATTTAGTGTTATATATAATTCATAAGTTATTGATGCAAAAATTCAAAAGCATACATAATGTGAAATATTTTAATGAACCACTACTGTTAGGGAGTATGTATGCGTAGTATGTCATCCTTTTTACTTTGCATTTATCTACATACAAATATATGTGCATATATATATGAGTGATTATATGTTCTGTTTTGAATAAACTTCCATAAGTTGAGCTTGGTAGCTTGCAAAGTTGGCTATAACACTTTTCAGCTCATCTCGTTGACAGGGGAAATCTGTGGGTCACCCCTCCCCACTGCTAGTTTTTTCTTCTCCAACAGGCATAAGGACCCCACACCGGGGCCACTGGTGAGGTGCGATGGAGGGAGTCAAGGACAGATGGCTTCTGGATGTCTTTAGTACAGATTTTATTGTACAGCTCCTGTAAAGAAATAAAGCCCTCAAGCCCGCCCTTTGGGATGGTGGAAGTATCACGGCCCCGGCCTGGGGCGGGGGGCTGTCCAGGTCCCAGCATCCCAGATGTCCTCTGTGTAGGTCGGCTTCTCTTCTGCTGCTGTTGGTTCCTGATGATCTCCGTCTCAGTCTGGTGATGGAGTGGCAGTGTCCTTTGCGAGGACAGGCAGTCTTCTCTTGATCTGGTGAGCATGACCTCCATGATGATGGGGCAGCAAGACTGTGCAGTGGTACAGCACTGCTCAGATGGTGATGGAATGGTTTGGTGGTGGAATGGTGGTTGAGTGTCCTGTGCACTGTCCTTACATAGTCTTAGGGGAACTGCTTCAACTGCCTCAAGATGGCAGGTATGGCAGTCAACCAATCATATGGGGGAATGAGGGTCTGGGAACAATCAATTAGGAGTGACATTCAAATCATGGGGGCCATCTTGCCTTGGGCCATACATAGATCAGACCTTCAGGGGGGCTAGATAGGCCTCCTATCCCAACCAAGCCTCCTCTCTATCCCCTGGGGCTATCCCATAATTCCCTACAGGAATCTGGGCTAACCTTATGACTGGCTTTGACAGCAGTGAGAGTTTCCAACTTTTACTCTTTACTCTTTCACTTTTTGTATTGAGTAGGCTAAAAAAAAAAAAATCCCTTTGTGTGTGTATTGTTCTATTTGGACTGCCATAACAAAATGCCATGGACTGGCTAGCTTCTCTCAGCTCTGGAAGCTGCAAATCCAAGATCAAGGTGCTAGAAATTTGGTTTCTGGCAAGGCCCTTCTCCCCAGCTTGCAGAGGGTCTCCTGTCTCACTGTGTCCTCCCATATCCTTTTCTCTGCAGTGCATATAGGGGAGACATCTGGAGGTCTCTTCCTCTTCTTATAAAGACACCATTCGTATTTGATTGGGGCCTACTATTATGACCTGATTTAACCTGAACTTCACCATATGAATTGTGGAGAGCACAACATAGTCCATAATAATGTCGAGGAGTAATAATGCAGATTTTTTTCTCATATTTTTCATTTTTCTCATTTCTGAATTAGCTTTAAAAATAATATTTTCACTTTTATCCTAAATATCTTAGAAATAATACTGACAAAATATACAAAGGAAGCATAAGTTTGATACAATCAGACTTATCACAGAGATTTATTTGGAAAAATGTATGTTTGCATATGTGGTATGTGTTCAAAACACTAATTTTTGTTTTTCTTTCATTCAGTAAAGACTTGCTGTTAGGCAGTGGTTAATTTTAATATAAGTGGCATTATCTCTGCCTAGTATTTAAAGATCTTAGGTTATTCTTGAACCAAAGTGTTAAATACTATAGTATACAGAAATCTCTATTTCTTACAGGCTCAAAGAAGCAGAGGGCTTGGGTTTAGCTCAGTTGGTAGAGTGCTGCTCCTCACTCTTTGAGGACCTGGGTTCAATCCCCAGCACTGCAAAAATGGGAGAAGGACATAGAAATCCTCTCCTGAAGCAATCCTGAAACAGCCATTGAAAATCCTATGAGGGTTGCTATGAGTGAGAGTTGACTGCATGGCACCTGGCACCTAAAACAATAACAAGGAAGCAGGAAAAATATTGTGGCTATAAAGTAGTTCAAAATTCCCACTGTTGTGGATTGAGTATTTTTTTGCAAAATGCCACATTTTAAGATGTGAAAAAGTAGTTTCTTCTGAGTAATTCTCACTCAAAATTATTCTTAAAAAGTTCATTTACTGCCGGGCACAGTGGCGCATGCCTGTAATCCCAGCAGCTTGGGAGGCGGAGGCAGGAGGTTCGCAAGTTCGAGACCAGAGGCAGTCTGCGTAATTCAGTGAGACCCTGTCTCAAAAAATAAAACAAATGGGCTGGGGGTGCAGCTCAGTGGTCCAGCACTTGCAGAGCATGCAAGCGCAAGGCCCTGGGTTCAACTCAGTACCACAAAAAAAAAAAGAAAAAAAAAAAAAGAAAAAAAAGTTCATTTACTTAGAAATGAGGTAAAATAACAGGTAAATTGAGTCAATTTAACAAATGATCAAATATTTTAGAAAGCAAAAACAAATAAAACAGCAACAATAAGCACATATTAACATGTTTGAGGCACTCTGCCAGGATCCCTCAATTATTACTTACCTCCTAACTTCCAAAACAATAGAAATTAAAGGTATGCATAATAATAAAAAAACTAAAGATATTTATTTCACATGTGCTATACATGCTACCCTTTTGGCAAGAAATTGAAGACTTCATTCTTTCTCCTTCCTTCTATCCTGCCCTAACCCTAAAGAGACTCTTTTCAGAAAAAAGTAATTTATCAAACAAAATCCCATATATTTGCAGACATGACTATCTTTAGACACCCTTGGATTCAAGTTTCTGCTTTTACCCTTGGTAGCTAAGTGACCTTGGGTAAATTCCTTAATCATTCCTAGTCCCAGTTTTCCTATTCATAAAATTAGGGCAATAACACAACCATTATCAGTCTTCTGTGAGAATTGCATGAAATAATGTATGGAAATGATTAAAACATGGGCCAACATGTAGGAGTTTAGTAGGTGGAATCAATTTATTCTTCATCTTATTAAACAATAATATTGTCATGCATTTTTGAATATTGCCTTAATTTGAAATATTTAACTTGTTCATAGAAATGAACCTGGAGAAGCCTTAAAGAGGCTAATTTCCAAACATGATTTTTATTAAGAAATACAGAATTCTAAATGAAGTTTTGGTTTCTTATGTTATATTCGGGCTGGGATTTAGCTCAGTTGGTAGAGTGCTGCGTTGCAGTCTCTGAGGACCGAGTTCAATTCCCAGCACAGCAAAAATGGGAGAAGGACCTGGCAATCCACTCCCAAGGCAATCCCGAAACAATCAGCCATTGAAAACCCTATGAGGGTCGCTATGAGTTGGACATCGACTCGACGGCACCTAACAACAACAATGTTATATTCAGATTTCAAATTTTGTTATCCTTAAATGCATCAAAGACTACAAAACATCTTTTAACAGTGGTAGAAAATATTGTTTCTTAGGAAGCAAAACTTCATCATGCAAGAGTTTATGGATTTATGTCCAGTTTTTTTTATTATTAAAAAAGGAAAAAAGGCCTTTCCTGAGTCAGAAGTGTTTCTCAAACCATTATAGAATAACAATTATGACTCTCCACTTTTTATTTTTATTGCTGGGTTGAAAAAGATGACTCTTTACAATGCTTACACCAGGAGGATATTATTCTACAAATAAGGGCCCAGCATGACATTTATGAGAAAGCCAGAGCCCTCCTGTGCAAAGCTGATTGGCCCTCAGCCAATGGACTCTAGGATGCTGCAAATAAAGGTGTCTAGTGTACTAGGCTGGTGAGATGCAGGGCTCAGGATTGCCTCTGCCTGTGGAATTTGGGGAAATGCTCTATCTCTGTCCTAGCAGTGCACATCTTTGGCCAGCAAAGAGAAACCAGACTCTGAAGATGAAATATCTTCTTTCCCATTTTCCTTCCATCTTGGCCGTCTACTGCTTCTGCATGCTACAGATTCCCTCCTCAGGTAAGGGGACCTTTATCAGACCTCACTGGCCTGGGCTTTAAGGAGGACTGAGATCCCTCAGGGTGGTTCTGGAGGTTGTTAAGCTTTATGCCTCCACTCATCCCCATTTCTACCCTTTTGCTTTCCGGCTCTGCATTTGCTTCTAATTCTTTAAGGGAAGATGGACACAACAAGATGCTGCAGCCTTTTACTAAAGGACACTCTTCCAGTGAGACTATCTTTAAGCAGCTCTTGCCTTTGGGGTATCCTGGATATGTGGTGCTGAGGTAATGAAGGTTGAGGTAGGGCGAAGGTGTGAGTTGGGGGAAGACTTTACTTAGTGGTTTGTGTTCCCAGGGTTCTGAAGAAAAGAGAACAGAAGCGGTAGAACTCAGTATACAATCCCAGAAACTGGGAATTGATGGGTGGCCTTAGAGGGACGGGGGCAGGGGAGAGTACATAGGAAAAAGGAATCTCATCAAAGCGTTTCCTATGGGGTCTGGAAAGGCAGGAACCCAAGGAGGTTGCCGGCTGGAGTCCTGCTCCTACCTGGCTGGAGGCACTGTCCGAGGTGCTGACCCAGCGTGGGAGTTGCTTCACCAACTTCTGAGAACCGGGACGTTTGTAGCCAACCAGGGGATAGGGTGAGGATCTTTAGCTCCAATCCATTATTATCTCTAATAATTTGCCATAGGATGCAGGGAAGTGCACCATGACAGAAAGGCTGCTGTTGGAAACACGGGCTCTTCCAAAACTTTCGATTTTTCTACAAGAACATTAGAAAATCCTTGAAAATATATTTGAAAAGAAAATATATCCCAAGCAATGTTTGTTTTGTTATGTCCTAAAGGATAATTACAAAACCTGGGCATTGAAAGGAACCGTAGAGGTCATCTGATTTGCCCTTTCACCAAGGGCAGGGTCCCCTTTGTGATTTCCTGGCAGAGGATCTTCGGGATTCTATTTGGCTATTTGACCTTCGGCTCACTCTTCTGAGCCCCAACAGAATCCTGTTCATGTTATGTTTTTGGAAATTTGTTATAACCTTTCATTTAATTGTCTATATATTTATATCTCCCTCTTTTTCCTATTTGATTTTATGTTTCTTGAAAGCAGGGTCATTGTGGATTTTGTATTAACACAGAACCTCTCAACAAATCCTTATAGGATTAAGTTTGCCTTACTTTGCATTATTGAATGTTTGTAATCATAAAAATTATCTTTACATTAAGCTGAAATATGATCACACCTAAGCTCTAACCATGATCCCTAGTTCTATTTTAAGGGGATACACAGAATAAGACTAATAGTTCTTACCTGTGACAGTCCTCAAAATAGTTGAAGTCACTTAACATCTATTTCCTAATTTCTCTTTTTCCTAAGAAAGTTATGCTCAGTTACTTAAACTCTACCACATATCCTATAATTTCAAGATAGAACATCACTTTTTGAGGTTTGAATACTATCATTTGAATATACTAAAAGATTGCCTTAAGCTTTCTCAGAGATTGCAGAGAACAAAATTCCACACAGTCTTTTTGTTGTTGTTAATATAAATTGTTCTTGGGCCTTATATTCTCTGTCCCGCATTTTAAAATATTTTAAAACTAACGTTGCTGGTTTTGACCTACCCAATTGATTCTTTCAACTGCAGTATTGGCTATTCCACTACTAAGTGTTGTGCCACATATAAATGAGAAGACATATTCATTTAAATCAGAAAAGGGATGGCAGGGCCCAGCTGCATGCTGAGAGAAACTCCACAGGACTCCATTCCTGGAGGTCTGATAGAACAGAGACAGGTACCTATAAGTCTTAAAAATTCCAAGAGTGATTTAGATCCACGTACTTTGTTGGTACCATTTTCCAAAAGTTCGTTATAAATTCCATTGAAATATAAATGAAGTTGTTACCTAGGTATTTTCCCCCTCTGCCCTGGTTTGCTAACACCTGGACTGAAAACAGCTGCCAAATTTAAACCCATACAGTTTTAAATTATTTTGGTATAAATCTCAGACTTTCTGGTAAGTAGGTAAAGTTGTATTTTCTCTGTAAATCCTTTTAACAGCATTTTATTGTATCTTACCTTATCCATTGACCTCTTTTATACAGTTCTTTGATGGTTTATTGTTTGTTTTTTCAGTACTAGGAGGTTGAACCCAGGGTCTCCTGCATGGTAAGCAAGGGCTCTACCACTGAGCTGCACCTCAGCACCTTTTGTGGTTTTCATTTTGAGACAGAGTCTTCCTAAATTGCATTGGCTGCCTCTGGCCTCGAGCTCATGATCCTCCTTTCTCAGTCTCTCAAGTTTCTGGGATTATAAGGGAGTGTCATCGTGCCCAGCTGATGCCTTATTGTCCTACTAGAATTTCTGTACATTTTTCATCATAAAGATAGAGAAGTTAATACTATGACCTCTTTTTCTTTAATTGATGTTTTTATGATTTCTTACCATAGGATTTTCTCAACCTTTAGCTGATCCTCCAGATGGCTTGGATATTGTGCAGCTTGAGGTATGCTATTGTTCAGTACTGTGAGATTTTTATTTATATGGGCCTTGAGAATATCATGTGGATAGTGCTCGCTGAAAACTATTTTAATAGATTAGATTTTTGGCTGCAGCAGAAACTCTCTGCTGCTGGTTCATGGCTTCATTTAAGATACCCTGAGAGTTGTGTTGATCACTGCATTGTATGAAAAGATAATTCACAGTTCAGAAATAGAATAATTTTAGAATTTTAAATATATTGTAATAGAATTCTACTGACTAAAGAATTTATTCTTATCTTTGATTTGTTTTCCTCATTTTATTTTTTAGCAGCTGGCATATTGTCTGAATCAGTGGACAACTCCTTCTAACCAACCTAAGGTAAAAAAAAAATTAACATGCATATCATGGTTCCTGTAGTTACAATAACACATATTTTATACCATAAATTATTTTCAATAAACACATTCTTTTGCTATCTACAGGATAATGTTGTGTGTATGTGTGTATTTGTATGTAAAAATACAGTTTTAGTAAATATCAAGTTTTTTTGTTAATTATAAATTACAATAAGACATTAGTACTTCATGTGCAATACTTAAATTATCATAATCATATATAATAAAATTAATTATATGTCATGATATATCATATTGTGCATTATAAATTGATATAGTATGATGTAGCAGTTCTCCAAAGCAATGTATCTCATGTAAAGGACCTAATACTAACTATAATAACACAACAGAAATAGTTCAATGGATACAAAGTAAATGTTGATTTAATTTCAAGTGCGAAAGGGTGGTCTCCGGATGGTCCACAAATCTTAGTCTTGTCTGTCTGTTCTCACCCTGAGCCACTTCTCCTCCCCCTCCTCCTCCTCCTCCTCCTCCTCCTCCTCCTCCTCCTCCTCCTTCTTCTTCTTCTTCTTCTTCTTCTTCTTCTTCTTCTTCTTCTTCTGTTTGTGGTACTGAGGGTTGAACCCAGGGCCTTGCACTTGCATGCTTTGCAATTGCTGGACCACTGAGCTGCACTCCCAGGCTATTTTCTTTTTACTTTTTTGAGACAGGGTCTCACTAAGTTACACAGACTGCCTCTGGTCTCGGACTTGTGATCCTCCTGCCTCTGCCTTCCAAGCTGCTGGGATTACAGGCATGCACCACCATACCCAGTGTGCCACATCTTCTTTTGTCCTCTACCTCCCCAGCCAACAGCAAACCAAGCTTTAGCCACATCAAAAATCTCACTATTCCCTTTGCGTGGCCTTTTCCTTCAGCAGAAATGTCTTTGCTTCCCTGAAAGGCTCTGGTTAACAGGCCAAGCTCTAAAGCCAAACTATCTAGGTTTAAAATCCAACTCTACTCAACTTTGGAAATTTCTTAATTGTTCTGGGCCTCAGTTTCCTCACCTGTAATATGGTTATGATCATTGTATTGGCCTCATAATGTTATGAGGATTGACTGCTTCAATATTTGTAAAGTGCTTTCAACAGTGTCCAGAACATGGTAAAAGCCAGCCATTAGGTACTTCTTGATGCAACTACTTATTCTTCAAGACTCAAATGACACTTTCGCAAACTTCATAAATACATCATGTCCATTTCTCCTTGCTCTTGCTTTATCATTATGTATATATTTGGAGACAACTGTCATAATTATAGTGTTGGTACCTGGAGCAAAAATTCAAAGTCAGCACTCAGAGTTCTCTATCTTTTTGCCACTGCCTCCCCACCTT
The DNA here is from genome assembly GCA_007922755.1 of Pedetes capensis. Classification (NCBI taxonomy): domain Eukaryota; kingdom Metazoa; phylum Chordata; class Mammalia; order Rodentia; family Pedetidae; genus Pedetes; species Pedetes capensis. The sequence continues at coordinate 18,984 of VMDO01011446.1, read as the reverse complement.
GCACTAAAGGAGCTTCCTCACCCCACACGAAGGCTGTGAGGATGTTCCCTGCATTAGCAGAAGCACTGCAAATGTGGCTGTCCTGTGTGCTACTTGCAATATTACATTGGGGTTTGTGGCTCCCAAGTGCAAGAGCCCACCTGTAATGAATTTCCTTCCACCTTCCCCTTTAACCCAAGCAAATCAAATTCATTAATTCCAATTGCAGAAGAGCAAGGAGGTGTATAGTGAACAAAGGTATCCATATTTTCAAACTGTGAATAGAGAGACTGTGGTTCTTCCTGGCCTTGCCACTGTCCCCAGATGTGGTCTTCTGCATGTCATTTCTTCTCCTGGGGGTTTGGTTCCTGCAAATGCCCACCAGTGGGAAGAGTTTCTTGGGCTCTAAATCCACTCTTATTCTGGTCTCCAGAAGAGGCCAGGTCTGTGACTACAGGGGACTTTTATCTTGAAGCAATTCAGAAAGCAATTATGTTCTGCAAATAACATCATCTGCAGAAACTGTTCATATTTTGTTTTTCTGGTAACAATATGGGATCAAAAGAAGTTTAGGTGGGAAAAAATGGAAACAGATTCCTGTAAACAGAGACTGATTTACTCATTCATTAAAAAAAAAACTTTAAAAAAAGGGGGGACCAGGCTCCATGGCACATGACTGTATTCTGAGCAACTTGAGAGGCTGAGGTAAGAGGATTGCAGGCTTGAGGCCAGAGGCAGCTTGTACAGTTTAGTGAGACCCAATCTCAAAATAAAAATATAAGAAAAGCGTTAGGGATGTAGCTCAGTGGTCGAGCATTAGCCTAGCATGTATGAGGCCTTGAGTTCAATCTCCCAGTACTGCAAAAAGAAACAAAAATATATTTATTGAGAGCATGGCATGTGCTGAGGATACAGCAGTGACCCAAGTAAATCAAACTACTTGCTCTCATGGAAGGTATATTCTAGTTGGGGGAAATGAATGAAGTAAGAGATGAATAAAATTTCATACCTGTTTTTTTCTCTGAAAAGATGCAATAGTTGCATAATGGAAAAAGCAAATGCTGTATTACTCTGTACTCCACTAATGTTTACCAATAAGGGAAAAAAATAAAGCAAAAAGAAAAAAGCAAGAAAGGGACATATGAAATGTAAAGAGGCTGATTAGCACCAGGAAAAGCATTTTCATAATCCTCATTATTTTTTGGCCTGAGAGGTAAAGTAACACTGTAGTGCTGATGAAACATGATACAAAAAAATTATGTGCCCAATAAATGTCCACGAACACACACACACACACACACACACACACACACACACACACACACACACACACTGCTGGAACAGATGCAGACAAGAAGACTAAGAGTTGAAAAATAGGAAATATCAAATATTTCCTGCTGGGTTAGGGATAGTGATTATGAGGAAATAGCTAACATCTACAGAGTTTCTGCTATTAGCAATATTGGTTAGGTCCAATGTATGTCTATGTGTACACCCACATGCCTCTGTGTGTGGATGGCAGGGAGAAAGACTGCATCAGTTTTGCCTGCTTCCATTGAGGAAACTCTCCACAAAATTTGCAGGAAGATGTGATTATATTCACAACAATACAAGTAGAAGTATTATTAACACTTTAGTTTCTGTCTTGAATGGCATTTGAGCTAATTTGAGAATGTTCAAATGTGAAAGAGTGGTGAATAATCAGTACTCTCTGCTCAGCATATTTCAAAGATACTTCACAGTAATCATCTCTAGGGATTTTATAAATATAGATATGAAAATTTATACTGGTTTTGCTTCATAAAACTCCTTCTTCCCAGCCTATCCTTGGTCAGATATGCTGCCTATATAGCTGTTACCTGCATAAACAAGGTCAGGGTGATGCACTGACAAGAATTTTAAAATGAAAGATTGAGCTTTCTGCAACAAGGGTGAAAATTCATATAGAAAACTTTTGGCAACAAACAAACAAAAATGCTTGTTAATTTGAACCAAACCTTTAAAACTGAATACTAGGATATACCCATTACCAAATAAAATATTATAAAAGTTATTTTTCTCCACCTCACACTCAGGTGGTTATCTGAGACTATTAGAGAATATTGATCCTATGAATTGGAAAAAATGTTTCCCCTCCCCAGAGTCTGAGAAGATGAAAAGAGATCAGGTTTTAAAATGGTGGTGTTTTGCTGGTAATTTGCTTTATCTTAAAATCTGGCATAAGCTATAGATTTATTTATTTTTTGCAATGGAGGAATTGCTCTCTAGATGGGCAGTTTATTTCATATTATCTGAGCAAATCCAGTAAGGCCTATGGTGTATCTTGTACTGGAACCTCATTAGTTGCCTGCCCTAGTAAAATTCCATGGAATTTACCCTCAAAATTCTCTTTCCAGGATAATCAAGACATACACAAAAGGGTGAGTACCATCCAGTCTGGTAACATGTAGCATGCAGCTTCTACATTTAGAGCAAATGACCCTACTAATATCACTTTCTTTTCTTATTTAGTTTTTATTTCACTACTCCAGAACTCAGGAGCCAACACATCCAGTTAATACCAGGGTCAGTACTTTATTGTAATCATCTTTTGGTAGAAACAACTCTCCTCCATGTGCTTTTTATTCCTTCTGAATTAGTGTGTGTGTGTGTGTGTGTGTGTGTGTGTGTGTGTGTGTGTGTGTGTAGACAAGTAGAAGAGCAAAGAGGCTCCAGACATTCAAGTAGCTTCCTAGGTGTTTTTCCAAGGTGGTGGGGATTATCTCTTTCCCTTCTGGGAGTGGGTGGTGGGTGATAGGCAAATCTGAAAAGTTAGAGAATAAACTACAGAAGGAAAAATAAATAAAAACTAACTTTTTTCCCTATGCACTTAAATAGATTTACAAGAAGAGCCCTATTCCCATTGTTCCTTATTACCTTCCATTTAAGAATTTTGTAAAGTACTTGTGATGTGTGAAGTACTGACCCTCAACAGTGATCTAAAAACATGCATCTTCCACTGCTATCAGGATCTATATGTGCAGTGGGAATCCAGGACCTTGCACAGGTTAGGCAAGCACTCTGTCACTGAGCTACAATCCCAGTCCTTGTTTTTTTCAGACAGGATCCGGCCCAGGTAAGGCTTGAACTCATGATTTTCCTGCCTCTGCCTTCCTAGTGCTGGATTACATACGTGTGTGCCACTATGCCCAGATAATTTTCTTATTATAAATTTGAGTTACCTTAGGGATCAGCTTTTATAGGTGAATTTCTATAGGGTGCAATTTGAGGAATACTTGGAAGGTCTTGGAAGGTCATGGAACATAATTTTTAGTTCAGGTACTCTTTCACGGCAACTGAAATTCTACCATAAGAAAGTCACTTGTTGGGGTGAAAGCAGTGGCATACGCCTGTAACCCCAGTGACTTGGGAGGCAGAGGCAGGAGTATCACAGGTTCAAGGCCAGAGGCAGCATGTGTGACTTTGTGAGACCTTATTTCAATATAAAAAAATAAAATAAATAAGAGAGGGGCTAGGGTACAGCTCAGAGGCAGAGCACTTGCTAAGTATGCATAAGGCCATGTGTTCAGCCCCCTAGTACCTCAGAAAAAATCACCTGTTTATATATTTAAGGCTTTCTAAGTCTTCAAGAAGATTCTTAATAAAGCAAATACTCAACAGAATTTTTTCCCCTAAGAGGCAGACTCATCAGTATTACAGTCTAGGAGTGGGGCTCAGGTAAGAAGGGAGAGATTATCCACAAAGGCCACTACACCAAAAAGAGAGAAAACAATGGAAGGTGAGAAATTGCATAGTTTTACTCTAAACCAGAAGTACCAGGGAAAATTCATGAGGATCATATAGGGACAGGTGCATGTGTGAGCAGTCACAGACAAGACACATAGGAAAACAAGGTTGCACGGGAGGGAACACTTTCCATGCTGTTCTGGGACCTGGACTTGGAACAAGGAAGCACGTCTAGGGGAAGCAAAGGACCTTCTTCCTTGAGACAATGTGCTCCATTCTAGGACGACAGAGTGCTTGGGGTTAATGCTGAGTAAAGTCTGATTTACCCCAAGGGAATATTTTTCAGGGCTGTGTTGGAATTAAAACCTGCTATCAAGCCAAGTGGTTCTTTATTGAAACCATAAAATTTCAAGCTGAGGCTCAGAAATGGAATTTGCTCTGAAAATTAAACCCATTTATAAGATGAGTGAGTCAAAAGGAATGCGCATAGCCCTGAGCCCTGCCAATGTCCCTCTGGTGGTGCGTGGCTGGTGAAGCTCCTGTCTGACCCTGCCCGGCCTCACAGAACCTCTCTCTTGCAGTTTCCTCCTGTGCACCCCTTAATGCACCTGGCTGCCAAGCTTGCTAACAGAAGGATGAAAAGATTTCTACAGAGGGTATGTGCTTTTTCTTGTCCCCCATAGTTTTATGCCACTAAAGTTCACTTCAGGAGAAGGACGTGACAATCTACTCCTGAGGCAATCCCGAAACAATCAGCCATTGAAAACCCTATGAGGGTCTCTCTGAGTTGGATAGACTGACCACGGCTCTTAAAAATTCACTTGATACAATGGTGAATGTTTGCCATTGCCTTGGGCTCATGTTCATTCTCTCTTGGAATCTCAGTATCCACTTTTGGAGGGAGCTACGGGCTGAGGTTGACTTTGCCTCCTTCTCTTGTAACCCCATGAGGTGGCTCCAGTGGTCAAAGGGAGGGACCCCATGGCCCAGCCTGGTTCCATTCCTCTCCTCTTTTGCCTTTTTTATCTATATTTTTGTCTTTGTTTTGTGTTGTTTCTTACTTTAGTCCCTTCCTCTTTGCCTTGGTGACATTCTCTGCTTCCACTAACCTTTCTACCTGCCCTTTGTCCATATCTCAGATTTTTTTATTTTTATTTTTTAGCTTTTCTTCTTAAGTTTAGAAATCACCAGTTTCAGCAATAGCTGAACTTGTTTGGATTATGAATGAAGGTTTTGTTGTATGGTAGCAAAAAAAAAAAAAGAAAAAAGAAAAAAAGGAAAGAAAAAAAGAAAAGAAAGAAGGAAGGAAGGAAGAAAAGGAAGGAAGGAAGGAAGGAAGGAAGGAAGGAAGCGAAGGAAGGAAGCAAAGGAAGAAAGAAAATTTCCTTTGGACATCCAGAGCCCAGGTAGAGTGACCAACTCATCCTGGCTTGCCCAGGACCTTTTAGTCCTGAAAGTCCCAAGACTCCCAGGAAACTGCTTGGTCCTTGGAAAACTAGTTGACTTTTCCTCCTGCTGACCACACACAGGCTTCCAGGTCCACTCTGACTCTATCCCTACTTCAGGTTCATAAACAAAGTATAAGCTGGAGATGCTAAAATGGTTTATTTTGAAAATATGCCTAAATCAGGGGTGCATTTCAAAGTTGAGGCTGGTAGGAGACACTAGCAAATTAAACATACCTGACCACAAGCTAACCCAAATCAAGCAAACCAGCTTGTCTTCCCCAGAGAGAGCTTGTAGTTGGCCATAAGTTCAGCCACTCCCTCTAATTATTTCTCTCCCTCCCTCCCTTTCTTTCCTTTTCTTTTCTTTTCTTTCTTTCTCTCTCTCTTTTTCTTTCTTTCTCTTCTTCCTTCCTCCCTTCCCTCTCCTCCTCTTCCCTCCTCTCCCCTCCCCTCCCCTCCTTCCTTCCTTCCTTCTCTGGCACCTGTGCTCTGACTCCCTTAGGATGGGACAGGGGAGGGAAGGATTAGAGTAGGGTAACTTCAAGGATGCAGAAGTGGTTCCTGGCTAGCTCATGTATACCTTGTTGCCTTACAGGATTCCAGAGCTGCTGCCATGGACTTTATCAAGAAGGTACGTGAACTCTGGGAAAACACCACTCACAAAAAGCCCCAGAGAGAAGGGCAGGGAAATGCTTGGAGCCTGAAGCCCTTCTAAGACCTTCAGGGAAGAGCTGGTCTCACATGACCCTGAATATCTGAACATCCAAGTTGAGGTTTCCCTGGGCTTATCCTGAGTCAGAAAGGAATCATGGGTAGACGGGGCTATGGCTGTTCATCTGCAGTCTCACCAGTGAGTCACCTGGACCATCTGCTCCTGGAGCTTGCTTTCTCTGGCTCAGGGACCACACGCCACTGTGCAATCATAGGGAGATGTACTGCCAGTGGCACCAGCCCCATATAGCAGTGGATCTCAGACTTGACCATGCATCCATATCACTGGCTAAAATTCAAATGGTGGGACCCCAGACCCAAGATTTAATAGTATTTCTAACAAGTTCCCAGGTGTCATTTTGCTGAGGGTATGGGTCCATACTTTTTGAAAATAGTCCCCATGATTGTTTTTGAAGGACCTTTGACACAACATGGCTGCATAATGGTTTATGTTTTTATGTTGCAGGATCCCACTGTCTCCTTGGGACGACCATTTTTCCTTTTCAGGGTATAACAGGTTTCCTTATTTCTGTTTTCTAACCCCAATTCACTCTAGCCCTCACAATTATAGAGTTACTACAGAATGGACACAGCCAGGACCACATGGGGATTTTTTCCTCCTCTACTTAGGGTGTGGCTCTATCAAAATTTCCTCCCACAGAGGAAAGGGTCCAACAGGGCATGATCTGAGAGGGTCAGAGTCCTGAGTGGGGGAAGGAGAAAGGAGATCTGCTGATGGACAGACATTGGTCCATGTTCTTGAGCATCATTTTCCAGGACCCATAGGTCCCAAGGCACACTGGCATGGGGAGTCCAGGCACCATCTTCTCCTCCTTCCAGGATGACTCTGAGGTCCTTGAAAAGATCATGGAGTCCTTTGGTTTTTGATTCACCACTCACTAGCTATATATCACCCCCCAACCTCAGTAAAATCAGAAAAATAAGTGGATCAGACTCGATCCAATGCCCCCCTCACCAGACTACATTCTGTGTATCACTGGTGCTGAAAAGTACCCTGCAAAAATCAGATAAGATTGGAAGATGCTGTGCTCAACATTCGTGAAGATTTACAATCTACCCTGGCCCATCAGGGCCCCTGAGAAGTCCCCCAGAAAATGACTTGTCCTCCTCAGCTTAATCCTTAATTTCCCTAACATATTTGACCATAGGAACTCTTCCCACCCCTCCTCAATCTTTATCTTTTTTTGTGTGTTTGTTTGTTTTCCTGACAAGTTTGAGCATTGCTCTGGAAAGTGCTGTGAGAAATAGTACATCACCATGATGTCTCCAGGCTGAGAAGTCTGGAGATCAGATGATGGTTTGTGTCTCTCATCACATGAACAAAGGATAAGGGACGGGGTGGAATGGGAGACAGTGTCAGGGTCCTGGGAGCAGTGATGGTCCTGGAGCCCAGTCTCAGAGGACTCTATGAGGTAAGTCCCCAAAGATGGGAGTGAAATCCAATTAGGAGAATAAGACCTTTGGACTCAATAGAGAGAGGATCTGAACCAAGATACAAGCTCCAATTCATTGTGTCTCAGGATCTGTAAGTCATTTCATTTATTTTTTCAGCCCAGAAATGGAAGACACATTGAAGACAAAGCCCAGTAGATACTAAGGTCAGCTTCATTACAGCTTTTCTCTTCCAAGAAAAAGGTTATTTGTCTGACTTGGGGATGCAATCAGGGATGCCACTCTTCGAAGATAGGACCCTCTCCCTACCTCTTCCTGCTCACAGCATAACAGAGACCCCCAGCCCAGCCTGACAGAGGCAGGCTGTTCCAGCTGCCTTACAGAGTTGATTTCTGTGCCTGGGCTTGGGAGGTGTGTTGTCTCTAGATAGAGCTGTGATGGGATGAAAGCTCCGTGCATCCCGGCTAAGCCCTCTGTGACTTTTCACTTTTGCATCTGATGAGGAAAACAACATGCTCGTCTGTTGGGGTGGTGCACTGAGGAGCCCTTGGAGCCCACCAGGATCTTTCCCATTGGGAAATTTCTGAAGATAGCCAGGCACGGCTGGTCCTCTGCTCAATGGCTCCCTGAGGCCCAGAGGAACCATGCACAAGAAGGAAGTCCATGCACAAGAGTGGCTTTGGGCCTCTGTCTCTCACAAGGAATGCTCAGCTGTTGTGCTAAGGCTGCATTACAGCCTCTCTGACCCATAAGGTACCCAGAGAAGCTTCCCTTGTGCTGGGAGGCAGAACTATCTACCAAATGCAAGAGGATGCTTCCCGAGGCCACAGTACTTATGTAAACCTAATGGCCTAATTAGACACAGCAAAAACAAATCTTATAAGCACTGATTACAGGGAAAACAATCTAGGCATTTACAACATGTCAAATGAATATAATTGTATAATATGCTCATAATAACTTGCCCTTGGGCCTCATCTTGATTCTGAGAATGATTTGACTTGAACTAAATGTTTTTCTTTTCTTTTGTAGGATTCATTGGCAAAGCTGGATCTGAAGAGGGCATGCAGTGATGATTATTTGGGACAAATAAGAAATTCCTTTATGTGAACAATATTTAAAGATATTTCTCTTGCTCTATATTCACTAGAATATTTAATTGTATAAAAATAAACTAATACTGACACACCATTTTTTTTTTCTTATTAGAAAGTCTGGGAAGGGGTTCAGCATATTTTTTATATAATAGGATTTTTTTTTAATTTACCGTTTTTGGTATGGAGTTTGCATACCCTGACTAACTTGTTATTACTGAGATTTGAGCATATGCATTTAGGATAGGCTGGCTGTCCTCAGATTCTGACTCTTCTACTTTATAGCTGGGTAACCTTGGTGTGTTGTATATAGCCATACTACCCTGACGTCTGATCTCATCTGATCTCAGAAGCTAAGCAGGGTCAGGTCTGGTTAGTTCTTGAATGGGAGATGGTCTGGGAATACTGGGTACTGTAGGCATGAGAGCAGGACCTGACAGTCCACCCCCCCCCATCAGCCATTGAAAACTCTATGACTAGCAGAGAAACACTGACATAGTGCCGGACATGGCACAGTGTTGGAGAATGCTTCATCTATTGTACTTAGGGATGCTATGAGTCAAACCTGACTAAATAACACCTAATAACAACCTTGGTATGTTAGTCAGAGATTTCCACGGCTGTGACAAATACCTGACATAAACAACTTAAAAGAAGGAAATATTTATTTTGGCTCAGAGATTTCAGAGATTTCAGTGAGTGTTACTTGGACTTGTGGCAGCAAAGTATATCATGGTGGGAGCATGTGATGGGAGAAGGTCTGTTTACTTCATGGCAGCCATGTGAAACAAAGAGAGGAAGGGACCAGAGCCCCGAGATCTTCTTCAAGGTCAAGCTCCCAAATGACCTAATTTCCTTCCACTAGGCCCTATCTCTTAAAGGTTCCACCACCTTCGAATAGCTTCCCAGGCTGATGACTAGCTTTCAACACATGGGTCTTTGGGGGACATTCAATTACCACTCAACAGCACTTGAGTAGGTTGTTTCTCATTCCTGCACCTCAATTTTCTCCATGATAAAATGGGGTTGATAAAAACAGTGTTTTCCTCATGCAACTTCTGTGAGGACTAAGGATGGTCTGTGGGAAGGGCTTAGCAGCGTGGTACCACTCAGTAAGTGCTGGCTCTAGTTATACCTGAAAAATGATTTTCATTTCATAGCACACCCAAGAGACTTAGGCCCAATAAAGCATTTCTTTATTGCTGGTCACCCAAGGTTAAGGGATAACTCCAGACTGCCCAAGAACTATGAGGCTCAAGCCTTTACTTCTTGAGCTCCTTCTCTGAAATCTCCTAAGACCAACTTGCAGAGTAGACAATGATGCGGAAGATGTGGCTGCAATGTAGACAGAGATTCTGAGGATATGTATCATGGGCCTCAGTGGTACTGCATGGTCCTTCTTTCAATTTCCTGTGCTTCTCCTGAAATTCAGTAGTCCTCCTTTTAATCGTAGTTAATATATTTTTTAAACATTGATGTTTCTAAGCCATTATCCTAAATACAAAGCCTATTTTATCAAATAGAATATTTTAAGATCCTGCAGAAGATCTTACCACATAGAGATGAGATGAGGTGAGATGTTATGAGATGAGTGAGATGAGATGAGATGAGATGAGGTGAGATGATATGAAATGAGATGAAATGAAATGAGGTGAGATGAGATAAGATGTGATGAGATGAGATGAGGTGGGATGAGATAATGTGAGATGAGATGAGGTGAGATGAGGGTAGATGAGATGAGGTGAGATGTGATGAAACGAAGTGAGATGATATGTGATGAGGAGAGATGAGATGAAATGAGATGAACTGAGATGAGATGAAATGATACAAAATGAGGTGAGCTCAGATGAGGTAAGATGAGGTGAGATGAGATGTGATGAGGTGAAATGAGGTGAGATGTGAGGAGGTGGGATGAGGTGAGATGTGATGAGCAAATAATTTCTGCCTGGTTTTTTCTGGAGTGCAGGTTGCAGGTGGAGGGATGAAGCTGCTGGCTCAATGCCTGAGGTTGTCTGGGTGCTGGGTACGTTTGACCTTGGTGCTTGCAGGTTCAGCAGAATTGAAGCTACCTCAGGCTCATGTGTCCTCAACAGGGCAAGCGGAGCACCTTTGTGTGACATGCTGCCAATGCCAGTCTTCAGTAATCACCTCATGATTTAGGGGTTGACCAGGGACCCTCGTTTCTATGCCAGACTGAGCCCCTGAATACTTTTTGTTTTACCAGTAATAATAAACACCATCTCAATGAGACCAATCCTGTTGAAATGAGGCCTGCCAAATGGTGTTTAAAGAGGGTGGTGTGGGCAAAAAGAGGTACTGCTTCTAAGGTACACCATTTGACCTGAAAACTCTTCCTTTGCCAAGCCAGTCTCTGATGATGGGGAAGTAGACAGACTTTGCCTCCCCAGACAATACTGTGTGCCTTTTGCCCACAGCAGTGTTTGGCAAGGCTCCACCAGTGCCCAGAAATCCAAAGGTGAAGCTAAACTGTGATTGGCAGCTTCTACACTGTGAAAACTGTCTACACAGGATGCTCAGCTACTGTTGGCCTGTTTCCTATGGACAGGATCCTTATGAGGTCACTTACCCAATAAGTCCTAAGAAGTTTGAGTCCAAGGTCCAGCTGCAGCCACTACTACGCAGACAATGCCTATTTACTTAACACAGCAGTTGTTAGCTGGGAAACTAAGGCACCAGGAGAAGCTTGGATAACCCTGGAGAAACCCTGGGGCAACAGGTTCTTTGGGTAATTTACCTAAGTTTGGAATGCTCCCCAGGCAGAGGAAAAGACAGAAAGACCAGAAGAAAGGTTAAGAAAGACTTTGTTTTTACTTTTGTTTTTGTTTGCTGTACTATGGGGCTGAACGTAGGGTCTTCCTTGTACATACTTTGCAAATTCTCAACCACTGAGCTGCACCCCAGCCTCTTTTACATACACATAATCTTGAGGCAAGGCCTCACTAAGTTACACAGGCTGTCTCTGGCCTTGAACTTGCAATCTTCCAGCTTCTGCCTCCCGAGTCACTGGGATTACAGGTGTGAGTCACCATGCCTGGCTCAAGAAAACTTTCGTTAGAAAGAAAAATACCTTGGCTAGACGACAAATTGAGCACCCTGAGCGATTTGGGGAGAGGGGGAGGGTGCACAATCTTTCTTCTCTCTCTAGTGTTATTGAGACCAAAGTAAAGCAGGGGTCCACCCCAGTGTGGCATGGACTCTGGGCACCAAACTCAAGCTCCAGCAATCTTACCTGGTTTAAAACTTTTGGCACCTGGGGTCTTTGTTTTTGTAAAATGGAGTAGTGGACTTGTTTGATATGTTTCAAAAGAATGGGCCCATAGGTGGATGTCTTAGAAAGATCTGCCTTTGTTCATAACCCAGGCACTCCAGCAGACAGTCATTAATCTCAGGACACAGGCCCCGTTAGAACACTGCCTAGATGTTATCTAGAGATTGTCCTTTTGATGTCCTAGCAGGTTCCATCCCAGATCATGGCCAGAAACAGGAGCCATTTAATCCCTCTTTTCTCCCTGGCCTAATATCTACCTACCTAACAGAAGTCACATCACTGGGAGAGCCCAGTGCCCAGGGCTCACTGCAAGGGGACACTGTAGCCTTAAGCAAAACCAGGCCTCTGTTTCTGGCCACAACTGGAAGATGAAAGGGACTCTTAGAACCTTGGAGTTGGCAGAGGCTTCCTTGATCATTCTGCTCTGCCTTCTCGTGGGCTGCTGGCAAAGTATGCAGAAAGGCCGAGTAACTTGCCTAAGGCCACTCAGTTTTATGGCCGCATGACAGAGCCTGAGTGTATTAGTCATCAGTCATCACTGTAACAGAAAAACCAGCCCAAACAAATTTACGGAGGAAAAGGTTTATTGGAAGCTCATAGTTGGAGGATCAGTCCATAATGGTGGCAAGGCATGGTGGCAGAATAGGCATCTGGGCAGGTGCTGGGTCTGTGATAGCGTCTTGGGCCATGAGGCAGAATGTCTGGGTCTGCAGGTCCAGGTAAGAAACCTCCAAAATTCTGCAACCAGTGGCTCACTTCCACAAAGCTAGACCTTGCCTCCCAAAGTTTCCATGTTGTTTTTGTTAGGTGCAATCAAGTCAGGTCAGACTCATAGTGACCCTAAGTACAACAGAACGAAACACTATTTGACCCTGTGCCATGCCCAGCACTATTGCCAGTGCTTTTCTGCTACTCATAGGATTTCAATGGTGGATTGATTTTGAAGAGTAGGTTGCTGAGTTCTTCTCCCAAGCCTACAGCACCCAGTCTTCCTAGGTGGTCTCCCATCCAAGAACTAACCAGGCTCGACCCTCCTTAGCTTCTGATATCTGATGGGACAGGAAGCCAGGGTGGTACAGCTATGGGCAAGGTTTTCTTAGCATCACAAACAGTGCCACCAGCTGGGAACCAAACATGACCTTTGGTCGACATTTTATATTCAAACCATGACACTGTGTTTGGTTTAAAAACCGAAATGCTTTCTTCATTCTTATGTTACTACCCTAAATTTGTTTTCTGGGACTGCCATATGGAATTAACAAAGCCAATGGCTTAATATAAGATTTATTCTCTTACAGTTCTGGAGGCCAAGAGTCCAAAAATGAGCTATCAACGGCACCATGCTCCCTCTGAAGGCTCCAGGGGAGGGTGCTTCCTTGCCTCTTCCAGGCTCTGATGGCTGCTGACATTCCTCTTGGCTAGTAGCAGCCTGACTCTCATTCTGCCTAGGTCTTCCTATGGCTTTCTCCCCTGTGTCTCTGTGTCTTTCCCCTTTTCCTTATTTTATGAGGACACGAGGTCTACCCTAATCTAGGATGCTGTTTTCTTGAGATCCCTTCATGAATTACCTCTGCAAAGATCTTTTCCTCAATAAGATCTCAGTTTTAGGTCCTGGGGACAGGGCCATTCTGCGTTGTTCCTCTCTGGTGTTCAGAGCCCTTTTGCCTACTCCTATTCCAAAGTGCCTGCTGCAAGCCCCTTCTTCCACTCTCTATTTTCAAATAGGCCTAGTAAGCAGCTCTCTAATACCAACATTGACTGATTGATTGATTTATCTGATAGTTGAATGTCTGCCAGGTACCAGGTATATTAATCTTCTCTCTGTGTCTCTGTTTCTCTCCCAATGCTGGGTATCAAACTCAGGGCTTTGTGTGTGCTAGGAAAATGGTCCCTCATTGAGCTACACTCCCAGTCTTATTTTCTATTTTTGATGCTTTGCCACCTTGGGGTTTTTCTGACTGTGTAGAGACCATCTCTCCCAGGATTGGCTAATTCTTAGAGATGGCAAACAGCTAGCCAGTGAATGTGCCTTTCATATGCAAATTAACCATTCCAGAGCTCACACAGGCATCCACCTCCGCTAAAAGACTCTCACACTCCAGGCCACTATACCCCTGCAGGAATCACCCCAGGGCCAGGGGACTGGGAAAATGGAGACAGCACGGTGTGTCCCATAGTCCATTGAAGTTATTCAGACTAGCCAATTCTAAGCCTGCCTGCCGTGCTTGAATTGCTCCTTCCCATGCAAACCATAATAAAGGTTCTTGCCCACTTTTTCTTCTGGCTCCTTCTGCCTCCTGACTGACCTTGGTGCTTTCCCAAGTGGCCCCCATGGCATAGCATGGCTCTCCCTCTTGGGAACAGTGAGAAGAACAAACTGCCTTTTCTGTGGCAATTGTCTTCTGATCTGTTGGCCTTACCATATCTGAATACTAATAAAACCTATATTGTAAGCCACCAAACCCCAGTCGGGAGAATGAAGCTGTATCAGACATGGTCTGTGCTCTCAGCCAAGCCAATCCCAAGTAAAGCACTAATAGCTTGTCATAGATGAGATGGCTGGTCCTCCCCCTCATCCTTGGAATCACGGACTCAGGATGCAAAGAGACTTTGGAAGCCTTTGTAAGTCCAAACCCACAGCCAGTGCAGCCAGGGATCCCCAATTCTGACAGGAGGTTATCTAAGCTCTACTTCAACATTTCTGGGGCAGGAGGCTTACTGCTTCATGGGTGTCCGCCTTGTTCCAAGACAACTAACAGCAATGGGACTGTTCTCAGGAATCAATCTGGACTCCAGCGATTACTTTTCTTATTTCTATACATTAAAAATGTACTATTTAATAATAATTCATTCTAGAAATTGCATTTTAACAGGGCATTCCTGGGCCTTTGAATAAATCAAAGCACCAAAACTTGAATTGGGGCAATGTTGTACCCTGTAGCTATATCTCTTAGATGAAATATTTTGACATATGGGCCTTGGCTATCCTTGCCTCTAATGTTACACCCTGGGGATCATCTCTTACCCCAGTACCAAAACTGGTCTTGAACCAGACTTAATATCAGTTTTCAGACTCAGCTTGTTTGGGGGCAGTTTCTACCTCCTTCAAATCTCCCAATCGTCTGAGAATCCCCTTTTGAAATCAGCTGAAATAGAATGAATGGAACTCTATTTATATGAATGTAGTGGATATACTGCCTTTCAGAAGCTGTGTGGCACAGTGAACCAGAGCAGGCCCTTTGTTTCCATCCTGCTCTAAAATGTGACCTTCATCTAATTGTTGACAGCAGAGGGATACAACCATAGGTTCTGGGGTCAGAATGCCTAGGTTTGAATTCCCACAGTGAGACCATGGTCAAGTTATTTAATCTTCCTCCCTGTTCTGCCCCAGATTCAATTTCATCATCGTTGGAATGGGGGTTAATAACAATAACCACTCATATAGTGCCCATTCTGTCATTTAAATGATACCATGCATACAAAGGGCATAGAACAGTGATTAGCACATAATTATTAATATATGTTAGCTATAAATAATACCGGAGCTGGCAGCTATACCATTGTGTCATCCAATCCCCTCAGATCTCAGAAGCTAAGCAGGGTCAGGCCTGGTTAGTACTTGGATGGGAGACAGCCTGGGAATACCTGGTGCTGTAGGGTTGGGAGAACAACCTAGCAACCCAATCCCAAAAACCAGTCAGCCATTGAAAACCCTATGAATAGCAGAGAAGCACTGACAATAGTGTTTCACCTGTTGTACATAGGATCGCTATGAGTCAGACACTGACTGGATGGCATTTAACAACAGCATAATTGATACTGGGTGTGGCACAGGGTCGGGGAACATTTCATTCTGTTGTACAGAAGGTCAAGATGAGTCAGACCCAAATTGTAGGCACCTAACAACAACAACAACAATTATTTTGGGTGTGAGCTGCTGGGTCCTTCTCCTTAGTCTGTCTTGGTCTAGAAGCTCAGTGGAAACCTGTCCACCATAGATGGCCCTGCTAGTGTCTGAGATACAAGTGGCATAGCATTCAGCATCACAACAACATGCAAGCCCCCACAGATGATAAGCTGACAGGCATGTAAGGGAGTACATTAGAATAACACCAATTCCTGAAGCGGCTAGAGCTTAGCTCAGTTGGTAGAGCACTGCTCTGTGGTCTCTGAAGCCCTGGGTTTGATCCCCAGCACTGAAAAAATGGAAGAAAGACCTGGCAACCCATTCCCAAAGCAATCCCAAAAATAACTCAGCCATTTAAAACCCTATGAATAGCAGAGAAGCATTGACATAGTGCCAGGCATGGCACAGTGCTGTGCTGGGGAGTGTTTCCTTCAGTTGTACATAGAGTTGCTATGTGTTGGACCAAACTCAATGGCAACTAACAACAACAACAGTTACTGCAAGGAATAAGTCCTAAACTCTCACATACTTAACCTGGTAAATTTTTATTTCCAATTCTCACATACTCCACTGCAGGTATGTATGATTTTTGGAATCTATGTTCCTTCTGCTGGGATTTAGCTCAGTGGGTAGAGTGCTGCGCTGCAGTCTCTGAGGTCCCAAGTTCAATTCCCAGCACCGCAAAAATGGGAGAAGGGCCTGGCAATCCACTCCCAAGGCAATCCCAAAGCACTCAGCCATTGAAAACCCTCTGAGGGTCACTATGAGTCGGATACCGACTTGATGGCACCTAACAACAACAACAATGTTCCTTCTGCCTGAAGCTGTAACCCTGTGGCATCTGATCCCATCAGATCTCAGAAGCTAAGCAGGGTCAGGCCTGGTTAGTACTTGGATGGGAGACCGCCTATGAACACTAGGTGGTGTAGGCTTGGGAGACAGACCTGGCAACCCATTCACAAAATGCAATCCACCATTGAAAACACCATGAACAGCAGAGAAGCACTGACAATAGTGTTTCGCCTGTTGTACACAGGGTCGCTATGACTCGGATACTGACTCAACAGCACCTAACAACAACAACAACATGTTCCTTCTACCTTACATGTTCTGCCCAAGATGGCCTCAGCAGCCTCCATGTTCTCACCAGGTGGGGAAAGATAAGAGAAATTCTGGTGAGAGGATGTATATGGGCTGGGCCATTTCATGTGACTAGAACTCAGTCATATGACTGTGTCTGATGGCAAAGAAGCCTGGAAATCTAAGCTAGCTGTGTGGCCTGGAGGAAGGCCAGGCGAATTTGGTAAGCAGCTATCCAGTCTTTGCAGAAAAAACAGACTCACAGACATTAAATACTTGCCCAAGGTCTTCCACTGCAGAATAGAGTCAGAATTTAAACCTAGTGTCTTTAGCTGTCATGATCAAGGCTCTGTCGGGTGTACAGAATTGTTCTGGGCTGAATGCAGCAATGGATAAGATGACGGCACAGGGTTGATTGTGATGTGAAGTCACAAAGCTACAATCCTACCTCACTGTCCTCGACTGGTTAGGCAGATACAATGTGCCCTGGGCAAGGGTACACTGAGACAAAAGTTGGCCAAGACCTAGTAAAGCCAGGGCCTCTCTGGGATGGAGCAGAGAAGAGATCTCATGGGCAACAGAATGGAGGAGGTCAAGCTAGCATTTCTTTTCATATATAACATTTTATGGCTTCCTTCATTTTTAATAAAGGTACTTATCTTGAGTAAGATAAGAAAGAAACAAATACCTTTAGCCAGAACCAGCCCCTTTGGGGAGTAGGAAAAAATCCACATCTGAATCATTTTACTTATTTTTGTTCAATTCTCTGATCTCTTTGCCAACTCTTGTTATTTCGGTTTAATATTAAGCCCATCAATTTGCCTCAAGAGGTTAAGTCACTATCAATAGAAATACTGAAGGAGAACACAGGGGGGCTTAATTTATTTATGCTGTTCACCTCTGTCTTCTGGATACTAGTGAAGAAGAATGTTGTGAATTGCCCTAATGAAGCCCAGCACAGCAGCTATAAGGATGGCAGAGCTCTGGGCAGCCCTATGTCTGCCATGAAGCTGCAGACCTGGGAAGTTGTAACATTTGTAACCTTCACCTCAAGCATGTAAAGAAGAGTGAGACATATTTGTCAGAAGGAAAGTCACAAGATAGTCATTTTATGCTTGGTTGACACTCCAGGGTGGACAAGATACTTTTTATCAGAGTGTAGGGGCCCTATTCATGAAGCTAGAATACAGGGATACTTTGGTAATGAAACTTGTATTACCTAGAGTAGAAGACCCAACACTACTGTGGTGTAAAGGACAAAGAAGTTTTTCTCGCTAGCTTGCAGTTGATGTGGATGACCCACATCAGTGGAGCAACTCTATTCTTTGCACCATTCAGAGGTGCCACACCCTGTAAATCATGGCCCCACTCTGCTCTGTATTGTCAAAGCTTGGTTGCCACCACCTTTGCTTCAACTTAATAACATGCATGCTCAATGTTTTAAGACCCAGGCCTGGAAATCATAAACATCACTTCCTTCCCATGGAGAGACATCAGCAATAGCACCACACTCAGAAAATGCAGTCCACACTTAGATGTCCACACCAAACTACAACCCCACTGCTTTAGATTTAGAAGAAGAGAAGAAAGGGACGTGGTGGGCAATCAGCTGATTCACATACACGTCCACATTGGGGGAAAAGGAAGAGATTCTTTTAGCATAGTAACAATATTGGGAGAAGAACCCAGGAAGGGTCTGGGAGGTATTCTATCAGCAAGGCCCCAAGCATTGCTTCCTATCATTTCTGAGTGTAATGTGTTGACTGTCTACTGAAACTGGGAATAGGGGGAAGAGGTGGCATCCTGTGGGCCAGAGGCTCAGAAGAAGGAGAGAGGGGCTAGAGGCGAGGAATGCCTGGTGACTGCCAGAATGGTTGGAACTGCCCTGGGAAGCCAGAGCAAAGGGGCTGTGGTTGTTGAAGAGATATTGGGTGAGCAAAGGCAAGCCGTATAGTCAAGAGACTCCATTCCTAGCTGTAAATTGGTGCAACCACTATGGAAATCAATATGGAGGTACCTCAAAAAACTAAAAATAGATGTACCATATGACCCAGCTATAACACTATTGGGAATTTACCCAAAGGGAGATGAGTCATCATACCATAGAGACACCTGCATCTCCATGTCCAATGCAGCGCTTTTCACAATAGCAAAGATATGGAATCAACCAAAGTGCCCTTCAACAGAAGAATGGATAAAAAAACTTTGGCATATATACACAATGGAATACTATTCAGCAATCAAGAAAAATGAAATAGGGCCATTCGCAGCAAAATGGATGGAATTAGAGAAAATTATTTTAAGTGAACGAACACAAGCTCAGAAAGAGAAACAACA
>VMDO01011445.1:0-66731 GCA_007922755.1 Pedetes capensis | reverse complement strand
TTTTTTTTTTTTTTTTTTTTTTTTTTTGGTATTAAGGTAATATTAGATTTATAAAATAAACACAAAATTGTTCTCTTCTATTTTATGGAGGAGATTGTGTACAATTAGTATTAATTCAGAATTCTCCAGTGAAACTATGTAGTCTAGGGATTCCTTTTATTGGAATTATTAAATTGCAGTCTCCAGTTATAGAACACTCAAATTATCTATTTTATATTGAGTGAGTTGTGGTAGTTTGTGTTATTCAATGAAATAGCCCATTTCATCTGAGTTGTCAAAGGTATGTGTGTAGAGTTGTTTATAGTATTAATTCATCTTTATAATGTCTGCAGTATTTTCTGTCACAGCCCTCATTTCATTCCTTATTTTGGTAATTTGTTCTTAACTTTTTTCTTTTCTTTCTTTCCTCCTCCTCCTCCTCTGTTGCCTTCTCCTGTTGCTGCTGCTGCTGCTGCTGCTGCTTCTTCCTCTCTCTCTCTCCCCCCTTCCTTCCTTCCCCCTCCCTTCCTTCATTTCTTTCTTTCTTTCATCTTTCTTTTTTCTTATTTTTCTTTTCCAATGCAACAGTGTGTTGAGTTTATTGATATATTCAAAGAAACATGTTCATTTCATTGACTTTTCTCAGTTGTTTTCCACTTCCAATTTCATTACTATCTACTCTTCTTTATTATTTTGTTCCTTATCCTCACTTTGGGATTATTTTATTCTTTTTATTTCTGGCTGTTGAGGTGGGAATTTAACTACTGATTTTACACTTCTGTGTGTGTGTGTGCGTGTGTGTGTGTGTGTGTGTGTCTGTGGTGCTGGAGATCAAACCCAGGGCCCTGTACATGCTATGCTAGTGCTCTACCATGAAGCTATATCACCAGTCCTTGGACTTCTTCTTTTTTAATACAGACTTTTAGTACTATGAATTTCTTTCTCAGCACTGTTTTAGCTGTGTTCCACATATTTTGGTGTATTGTATTTTCATTTATACAACATTCTATGTATTCTTTTATTTCCTTTGAGATTTCCACGTTTAGCCATGGATTATTTAGAAGGGCATTGTTTAGCTGAGTGCAGTGTCACAAGTGTAATACCAGCACATTGGAAAGTGGAGGTAGAAGAATCATGAGTTCAGGACAGAGGCAACCTGTGTAGCTTAGCAAGACCCCATCTCAAGATAAAAAATAAAAAGAGGGCTAGCGGTGCAGCTCAGTGCAAGAGCACTTGCAAAGCATGTGCAAGACTCTGTGTTCAAACCACCAGTATCAAAAAAAAAAAAAAAGAAAGAAAGAAAGAAAGAGAAAAGAAAATAAAGAAGAAAGAAAAGAGAAGAGAAGAGAAAGAAAATATGTTGTTTAGTTTCCAAGTGTTAGGAGAATGTCTTTTTATCTTTCTGGTACTGGGTTACAGTTTAGTTTATTTGCTGTTGGAGAATACATTCTATATGATTTTCATTAAATTTTTTGAGATTTATTCTGTAGTTCAGGATATGGTCTATCTTCATTGGATATGACTAGCTGATGGCACTGTTGAGTCCTATATTTTTTATTTGTAATATTTTTAAGTCTAGTTTTTTATCAGTTATTCAGAAAAGGATGTTAAATTTTTAGCTATAATTTGGATTTGTCTATTTCTTAGTTCAGTAAATTTTGTTTCACATATATACAGCTCTGTCATTTGGTGTGTAATATTTGTGACTGCTGTGCCTTCCTGAATCTGCAGCTGTAGCAACCTAGCATCAAATCCAGCCTCAACTCGGGAGCTAAGCAGGTTTGGCCTGGTTAGTCCTTGGATGGGAAACCACCTGGGAATACCAGGTGCTGCAGGCTAGGAAGAACGACCTGGCAATCCACTCCTGAAACAATTCACCATTGAAAACCCTATAAACAGCAGAGAAGCATTGACAATAGTGCTCTGCATGGCACAATGTTGGAGAGTGTTTCATTCTATTATTGTACATAGGCTCACTATGAGTTGGACCCAACTCCATGGCACCTAACAACAACATGCCTTCCTGATGGGTTGATACTGTTTCATAATCTAAAATTCTTCTCTATATCTAGTAATTTTTTTGTTTTGAAATCTACTCTATCTGGTATGAATATAGCCACTTCTCTTTTGCTTTTATTAATATTATAATGATATAAATTTGAATTATTTGTACTTTTTACTTGCTGATGTCATTGTTTGGAGAATTTCTTGTAGTCCACATATAGTTAAATTTCGCTAGTCTACCCTGCCAACACCTAACTTTTAATTTGTATATTAGGTCCTTTAAGGTAAGAATTGATACATTCAGGTTTAAGTCTGAATTTATTTTTTGTTTATGGGGTTTTTGTTTTTGTCTTTATTTAACTTATCTGTTTCTTTTTTCCTGGTTCCTGTGGATTACCTGAACATTTTTTAGCATTCTCTCTCTCTTTATTTTTTTCTTTGTGGTACTAGGGGTTGAACCCAGGGCCTGACGCTTGCATGCTCTGCAACTGCTGAACCACTGAGCTGCACCCCCAGACCATTTTTTTACTGTTTGAGACAGGGTCTCACTAAGTTATGCAGACTGCCTATGGTCTCAAACTTGTGATCCTCCTGTCTCTGCCTCCCCAGCCGCTGGGATTATAGGCATGTGCCCCTGCACCTGGCTAGCATTCTCTTTTGATTTATCTATAGCATCTTTAGTCTAACTTTTTATATAACTTTTATAGTAGTTACGCTTGGTGTGTGTGTGTGTGTGTGTGTGTGTGTGTGTGTGTGTGTGTGTGTGTGTGTATTGTCAGGTGCTCTCAAGAGTCAGGTCTGATTTGTAACAATCCTATGTACAACAGAATGAAACACCCCCAGATTCTGTGCTAGGCACATGATCTTTTTTATATGTAAGTCCATCATTGCAGATATAATATTCTCCTCCAGGGATTGCTCTCTTCTGACCTCATGTCCAAAATACGTCAGATGCAGTCTAGCCATCCTTGCTTCCAAGGAGCACTCTGGTTGCACTTCTTTGTAACACAGATTTGTTGGTTCCTTTTGCAGTCCATGGTATATTCAGTATTTGTGTCCAGCACCATAATTCAAAAGCATCAATTCTTCACCTTACTTAATATTCACCTTTCATACCCATATGAGGTGACTGGAATACCATGACATAAGTCAGGCACGTTTTCATCTTCAATGTGACGTCTTTACTTTTCAACACTTTAAAGAGGTCTTCTGCAAAGCTTTTCTCAATGCAATGTGTCTTTTGATTTCTTGACTGCTGCTTCCATGGCTGTTGATTGTAGAACCAAGTAAAGTGAAATCTTGGACAATCTCTATCTTTTCCCCATTCATCATGAAGTTGCTTACTGACCCAGTTGTAAGGATTTTTGTTTTGTTGATATTGAGGCACAATCTATGGTGAAGGCTGTGTTCTTTGATCTTCAATAGTAAGTATTTCAAATCTCTTCACTTTCAGGGAGCAGAGTTGTGTCATCTGCATAACGAAAGTTGTTAATGAGTCTTCCTCCAATCTTTATGTTGTGTTCTTCTTCTGTCCATTTGCTGTACTGTGGGGGCTTGCATGTTGCTGCAATGCTAAAAGCTACGCCATTGATATTACAGATACCACCAGAGTCAGCCATGGTGGACAGGTTTCAGCTGAGCTTCCAGACTAAGACAGACTAGGGAGAAGGACATGGCTAACTTCCACTTCCAAAACAATTGGCAATTGAAAATCCTATGAATAGCAGAGAAATACTGTTAGAAATGTTGTTGTTGTTGTTGTTGTTGTTGTTGTTGTTGCTAGGTGCCATTGAGTTTTCTCTGACTCATAGCAACCCTCGTAGGGTTTTCTATGGCTGATTGTTTCAGGATTGTTGTGAGGAGTGAACTGCCACATCCTTCTCCCATTTTTGCATTGCTTGGAATTGAACCCAGCTCTTTAGAAAGTGCAGAGCAGCAGCACTCTACCAACTGAACTAAACCCCAGACCCACTGTCAGATATAGTGCCAGACAATGAGTCCCCAAGGTTGGAAGGCACTCAAAAGACAACTGGGGAAGAGATGTCTCCTCAAATTGGAATGAACCTTAACAATTGGTATGGAGGAAAGACCCAGAGACCTCCATTTGCTGATATGGCACTACTCAAAATACAAAAGAACAACTATAAACATCCATTACTAATTAGAATGTGGAGTGTATGTAGTATGAATCTAGGAAAATTAGAAATTGTCAAAAGGGAAATGGAGCATATAAACATCAACATTCTAGTATCAGTGAGCTAAAATATACATATATATACACATATGTACATATATACACACATACACACATGTGTATATATCTCACAACATATATACAGACACATGTGCATGCACACACACACACACACACGCACACAAACAAACAAACATAACTTATAAGAATCTCCTGCTGTCATCATTTACCAGATAAGGTGAAATATGGAAATATAAGCTTTTTTGTCTGTGTCTTTCATTCTGCTCTTTGTATAATAGTAATATCTTAAATATTTCCTGTATATACATTAGAACCACATCAGATTGTGCCCCTAATTTTTACTTCAGTAGTAACACATAATTTTGACTTTGCAAACTCAGGAGAAGAAGGAAAATTCAAATACTTACTCAAATATTTGCTTTGTTCTTTCTTTTTAATGTTAACAAATTTTTTTTTCTTTTACCATATCCTTTCTATTTGCAGAACTTCCTTTAAACATTATTTTAGGAGAGTTCTGGTTGCAACAAATTCTCCTCATTTTCCTTCATTTGAGAATGTCTTCCTTTTTTTTTCATCTAAGAATATCTTGATTTCCCTTTCATTGCTGAAAAATATTCCCACAGTTATAGGATTGTGGGCTGGCAATTCTTTTCTTCTAGAACTTGAAAATTATTATGCCACTTCCTTCTGTCATCCATGGCTTTTGATAAGATATCTGTTGTCATTCAGATTTGTTTCTCTTTCATAGGTAAGGTATCATTTTTTCTCTGCTTGCTTTGAAGATTTTAATTTGTCTTACTGTTTAGAAGTCTAATTATGATGCATCTATGCATGGGCTTCTTTGGGTTTATCCTATGTTGGTTTCATTTTATTACATGAATCTTGATTCTTTTCTCCTGCCAAATTTCAGAATTTTTGGTTATTATTTCTTCATGTAATTTTTAAGCTGTACATTTTTCTTCTCTCCTTCTGATAACATGATTATTAAAACTTTTGTATAGTTCCACACATTCTTGAGACTTTGGACTTTGCTCATATTTTTTTCCAGTTTTTTTTTTTTCCTCTCTTATTCAGATTGGGGAATTTCTGTTGTCCTGTCTTCCAGTTGACTGTAGCTTTCCTCAGTTATCTGTAATCTTGTTAAAGTTACCCAATGACTGAGATTTTAATTTCAGTTATTGTAGTTTTTAGCTCTTAATTTTTTACTTGTTTCTTCTTTACATCTTCTCTTTTTCTGAAACTTTATATTTCTTTGCTGATGCCTTCTATTTTTTTATCTGTTTTGAGTGTGTGTGTATGTGTGTGTAATTGGTCATTGCCACTTTTTCTTGATAGCTGCCTTAAAATCAGATGATTCTAACATCTTTGTCCTGTTGGTGTTGACATTTAGTGTGTGTGTGTGTGCATGTGTGTTTCCATCTGAGATTTTCCTGACTCTTGTTATGATGAGTGATTTTTCAATTGAAACCAAGGAGTTTTTATATTGTTATAAAACTCCATATCCTATTTAAGCCTTCTGTTTTAGCTGTCTTTCCTGATACCATTTCCATTGGAGTAGGATCAGGTGCTGACTTGTTATCAAGTGGAGATAAAAGTTTCGTTTTCCTTTTCACAATCTTCATTGGCATTTGAAGCAAAAGCTCCTCAGTATTGCTAAGTGGAGATGGAAGCTCCAACTCCTCACTTGGTTTCCACTGATGCCTTGGTGGGGAAACCTCATTGGTACCAGGTGATAGGAAAGTCCTGACTTAGGCCTTCTCTGACATAATCCCATTGGGAAGGTAGAACATACATCATTGTTGCTGTGTGGAGTTAGAATTCCAAGTTCCTCCTGCAGTCTTTACTGACAGGCCTAGGTCCCCACCTGGCCTTTGCTGACATTGTTGAGTTCAAGCCATGGTATTCTCTGTGGTGTTCAGTTATAGTAGAGAAGTTATTGTCTAAAAGCATTTTGTCTGTGAGGCTTTATCTTTCATGATCCTATGGCTAGAGAAAGCAAGTTTTTGTTTGGTCAGATTGCCCACTTCTTCACCTCCACATCTAGATATAAAACTCAAGGAACATACCACTATGTAGTGACTTGGCCCCTAGATCCTTTACTGGGTTCCTTCTTCTATTTCTTAAGAGTCTTCTTATATTTGTTTATATATAATATCTGAGACTTTCATTATATTTAATAGAGGGAGTAGGAAAAACTACATTTATTCCATCTACCTAGCAGCAAAAACTGTACTGGATCACTTTTTAAAATGTAGCCTGCATAATTTTTTTAAAGTACTGTAGAATACAAGGTATGCTTTTTTATTTAGTAATCTTTCCATTAGAAAGTGATAGGACCAATTTGTTATTGTTGTTGTTTTATTAAATTACTGAAACTGATTTTTTATGTGAGTACTAATTCCTTTAAATCAGTTACTAAGTTATCCTTTGGAGATGATTCTGTGTTGTAGACTCTCCTTGTAAATATTTGTAGAATTCTTTTGGTCTGAAGTTTTTGAACATTTTGAGTGGCATAAAATGCCCTCCTCTGGGGCTGTGTTTGATTTTTGGAAGCAAACCCTAGTGATTTAAGAGCCAAATGGATAGTAAAACAGATGATGAAATTGGGTAATGCAATATATTTCTCAGTCTAACACTCTTGTCTAAGAGAACAATGTGAACCAAAGCATTTTTATAATAATAGAGCCATTTCTTTCATATCATACAAAACCTCTCAAACACCTAACACTTCCCATAATAAATCTTATTAGTTGTGGAATGAATTTTGCATGAATAATACCATTTGGTATAAAATTAATGTTTCTTTTCTCTGGTTTTGACACAAATGTTTCCTTGAGTCCTAGAGATATTGATGTTTTTCCCTGGAAATTGACAGTTTTGGGGGGAGTCAACTTGAAAACACCATATTCCATCATTATTTTCATCAAATACATCTTGTTTTGTCTAGCCTCCTCTTGGACATTCCAAATGAATGCTACATCTCCTTCTTTTTATTATTCAGAAAGTTAGCACAGTCTTTACAGAAAAGCTCTTGTTCAAATTTTTACATTTTCATGTAAAATTTTTACATTTTCATCAGCCCTATGCACTTCATCATACACATCCTTCTCACCTTACACTTTTGTGCGAGTCATTTAAAAAAAGAGTCTTCTCTGTAGTCCTTGTGCAACATAACTGTCCCTCTAGATGTCTTGTCATTTATGTTTTTTTAAGTTTACACAAAATTTGCTGTTAATTCTTTACTTTCTACAGCTTTCATTGCCCATCACCATTCTTCACAGTCTATAGCCCAAGAAAGGAAAAGAATTGCTGCTACTGTAGCAAAACAATCACTTTATAGTTTTTCCCTTCCATGCCCACTTTTTGTTTTGCCAATCCTTCTGAGAAATGAGCATCCTTATTTCATATTAATGGAAAGATTACTAAATAAAAAAGCATCATCCTTTTTATGTAACTGTAGAGCTTAAAGTCACATGGATACAATCTAAAATAGATGATAGACATAATTCACCAAGTAGAGAATGGCCCTTTGGCAAATTCAAGAGCTGCCAAAGAAATTGAATATATTCTCCATCATGATCTGATCCTTTCATGCCTTTTCATGGTTCTTTTTCAATTCAAAACCAAAGTATTAGGGAGAGGATGCCAATTTGGGGAAAGAGGATTGCAATATAATGCAATGTTTAAGAGCCTGATGTTGGGTGGTCAGATAACCTTTGTTCAAATGCTGATCCTGCCAATTTATCAGTTGAACAAATTAGTTGGGACAGTTACTTAACCTCCCCCAGCCTTAGTTTCTTCATCAGCAAAATTGGATAATAATTACCTCTTAATATCATGCAAATACTGAAAGGGATAATTTATGTAAAACATTTTATCACATTATTTGGTACCAAGTGTTTGAATGATAGCTATTTATTATATGCACTTACTGTGCCAGTCATTAAAAACAGGAAGGGGAATATAAGGCTTGCCCTCAAAGAATTCAAAGTCTACAATATTCTCAGCTCAGATTGTCCCATCAGAAGAAAAATAAACCAGAAAAATAAGCCTAAAGACTATTATAGTTCTATAATAGAATTAGGTTTTCACCATTGGAAAAACCATTGCAGGATTAATCAGCAAAGTAATCCATTAGCAATCATTATTGATTCTCTCCGGTTGATTGTACATGAAGGAACTCATCTATGGTCGGGTTCCTTTTAAGTTTGGTGCAAAAATTCTTTGATTATCTACATGACTATTTTTAATTAAATTGCCAGTATTCCTCCCCCTCCCACTGGTTCAAGACTGCTGGACACCCTTGAATACAACACCAATGGAGGTGAGAAGCAAATATAAATTGAGAAATCAATTGATTGTTTAGTAGGCAAGCAAGTCAGCATTGGCTGGACAACTTCCACTAACTGCAGATTATTTTCTGTGACTATATAACTGAGTATGCCAGTGAGTTCATTCGGAATACCACTGCTCAAAATATTATGCTGGGTGTCTCATGGCCTCCCTCTCCTACCAAATAAGAGAACATATAAATCCATGGGAGCAGAAACAGATTTGAAATAAGGAAAAACTTGTCCAGATGATGTTCAATCTTTTAGAATGGCTGAAAGGATTGCAACATATCCTTTCATGAAGATTTCCAAGAAGAAAATAGATACAATAGAGAAACATTTGCCCTTTATGAGACTATCTTAGTTGTATTTATAAAGTTATCATTTTTGGATCACTGCCTATGTGTGTTGAGCAGGATTAGACTGATAATTGTATTCACACTAGGCTGGTATAGACTAAAATGCTTTTTCACAGCTTTTCCTCCAGTTCTCATGACTGAAATATCTTTAATGTTTGTGAATGTAAAAAACTGTACATAAAGCCAAAACAGCCAGATAGACATCTAAAATACAATTAATTTTTTGTTTGTTCTGCCCTACATTTTGAAAAGTAATAAATTTAAATATTTTCTTTTAAAACTACCACTTGTTTGGAACCCAACAATATATCTTCTCTCTAAATGATTTTCCATTATCACTCCAGTTTGTTTTTATATTGGTCTTTAAGAACTTAAAATCATTTTAAAAATATACACAATTCATTCTGAAGACCTTTTCATATCTAATTCTTCTGTAGGCTACAGATACTCATAGGAATTTATCACATGATTAATTTTTAATTTTAGAGATCCCAAAAATATACTCTTGATTTAATAATATAACAAATTAATAAACATTGGTTATACTCACCTGAAGAGGCTTACCATGCACTTGAGTCATAAAACATAAGCAATTCAATTTTTTGGCTCCAGAATTAAGAAATAGGGTTATCATTTCCCCCTGATGTTATACATATTATGATATTTTTCAAAATAAGAGTCCAGGTAGAATTTCAACTTATTTTTAAGTTGTGACTCCTTTTTCTTCATGAGATTCTTCAGACTAGATTTTATTCTCTTAACGTAGGTAAAACAATCTTTGGCACGCCATGAGATGACTACCAATATATTTAATGTGACCTCGTTCCAATATTAACATTTTCACAAACCACAGTAGGCAGACCCTTAATGTTTCTTCATTTTCCGTTCCAGCTTTGGCTGAAAGCCCAAATGATGCCACTTTACCAAAGAGGTTTTTTGTACATGTTTCCTACTTTAATCACATCCTGTCAACACCATAACCTTTGCCTGACAGATCATCTTCTCCACAGGCAGGCAGCCACATCCAGACTTTGATGGGGTCCCAAAGCCTTCAACATCGAAGCCGGGAGCAGCAGCCATATGAGGGAAATATAAACAAAGTGACCATCCAGCAATTTCAGTCACCATTGCCTATTCAGATCCCCTCTTCACAGGCCACCCGGGGACCCCAGCCTGGACGGTGCTTAATTCAAACTAAAGGGCAAAGGAGTATGGATGGCTATCCAGAGCAGGTGAGAAGACTTTTTTTTAAATAATTGATCGATTTTCAGGGGGAAAAAAAAACATAGTTTTCCTTACCTTATCAATGTGGCCCAGGACACATAGTGCTATCATCATGTTGAATGGGATGGAGCATAGGGATTTTATCATTGTTTTCAGTGCTCAAGAGCTATGACATATAGGAATTTGTAGTTGGTAAAATGCCCTTTCATATGAGGAAGAAGTGATGGGTCATTAGCTTTTTCAGTGCTGTCTGACACCCTTCCCTCTCCACTCCCAGCTCCAATTTAGCTCTACAGCACAGCTTTTGAATGTTATAGAGAGACTCAATGGATTAGTTATGGCCTCTGGAGACATTGGTGGTGTAAAAAGTAAACTGTATTCTTTGCCACCATTTGTGGGAAAACATTTTTTAAGTTATATCTTCTGGTTGTTGTATAGTACAACCAGAAACAAAAGTCTTAAGGCTTTGTTGTTAAGAAAATTATAAAGAATGGTTAGAGGAGAAATGTTGCAGAAATGCTTTCTAGTTAAAGGGTAAATGTCATGGAGAAAAAGACTCTGTTCTTCTGACCAATCTAAAATTAGGATTTGCTTTTCCATTGTAGAATCTGTTTTTCTTTTTTAGGACCAGAAAATGGAATGGGATCTCATCTACTGAGTTATATTAAGCTTAGGAAGTAAGACATTAGGATCTTAACACTCACATAAAATTAATTTCTCTTATTTCATTCTTCAGATAATTAAGCAAAGCTCCCATTGGTTTTCCTAACTCCTTAATATGGCTTATAAAGGCTTCACTTTATTATTGCTTACTCAAAGCTTTAGATATTAACCCACCTTATTTTCTAAACATATTGGTCAAGATTAACTTAATTTTATAGACTTTCTCCTTATATTAAAAGCTATTTATCATTTGGACCCAACCTAGTTTAAACAGTGTCTCTATTTCTTACCACCTGTTATGAAGCTGAAATTATGTATTAATGATTCTCAGAATTACAGATAGTTTTTTCAAGATAATTTTCTTCCTCTTTTCTTGATCTAGGCCAAGTGTTGGATTTAATGTATAATAAACTAGACAGGTGCCTTAAGACAGATAGTAATGGGAGGTTTTCCATTCTCCACAGGTTCTAAAAAGTGAAGTTTTAAATTATGCTTTACCAAAAGCCTCTTTGGAGGTTAAATAATCATTCATACCCACTACCCCACAAATACTATAATCTCAACCCAATTCTCTGATTTAGTTATTCACATTAGTAGCTACGTGGCAATCTTTTCTCCTAGAATCAATGCATTTAAAAACCTGAGATCAATGCCCTTTTTTCACTTTCTTTGAATTATAATTTTAGTATTGACATGACATTAATCTGAATACCCTATATATATAATTTGAATAAAGTCTGATGTGAAGATTATTTTAAAGTTTACATGTGAGTTAAATTTAAAATTCTGTAATTCTTTAACAGAATATATTTATGGTAGCTTTTGAGTGTGTTTGCTTCATACCTCTAGTAACATAAGATGCCTTTTAAATTGAGAGAGAGACATATAAGCCTTCAGGGACTGTGTTAATGAAGAGAATTAAATATAAGTCCTTTTGCCTTCTTAGTTTTTGTCTGTCTTATCTTTCAGGCTGAAATGGCTTAGAATATTGAGATAGAAACTTTGAAGGACTATCAGAAAGCCAAAGAGGACTTCAAACAACTAGTCCTGGTCCTTAATTATGCTCTTCCCACCCCTGGCTATAAATCCCTAGACCATTTGTAAAAAATTTTTGCATAATTTAGTATAATATTTTTCCACTACTAGTGTCATGCTAGAGCAAGCTCATACTGGCCCATTACCTTGTGCATCTCTTCCCAACTCCACCTTGGCAAAAGCTACAAAGCCAGGTACGCCCCCATCGTCTCCTGCTGTTAAACACTGTCCAGCACATCACTTTCTACTAAGTTGTTTTCTTTCATCACTTTTGCTTTTTGTAACCCCTCCACATTTAGCTCCACAGCATTTAAGACTACTAGGACAAGGTCTCTGATTTTTTTTTTTTTTTTTTTTTTTTTTTTTTTTTTTTTTTTTTTTTTTTTTTTTTTTTTTTTTTTTTTTTTTTTTACTTTTTGAGACAGGGTCTCCCTAAGTTGTGCAGACTGCCTCTGCTCTTGAACTTGCAATCCTCCTGCCTCCCAAACTGGGATTCCAGGCGTGCGCCACTGCACCCGGCTAGGGTCTCTGAATTTTAAGTTCTAGTTTCATATTTACTTTTACTAGTTGTACCACCCTGGCCAAGTCATCAATTCTTCTGAGGTTCTTTTTTTTCTCTTTAAAATGAAAACATAACCTTCCAACATTTTCACACAGGGTTTGTGAGAAACAAATGATAAAATTCTACACAGACACATACACACAGAGTAAAAGTAAGCCTGGCTCTGAGAGTAGAGAAAAAGAAAATAGAATAAATAGAAATATGAGATTTTGAGAATTAAGATATTCAAAGGATCTTAATGATTATCAGCCCCAACCTCTGTAGTCTACAGATAGAAAAAAAACTAAACCAAAAACATAACAACAAGCTATAATTTTCATGTGAAACTCTATGTAGTCTTTAAATGTTCCTAGTACTTTTCTTTTTTGTTCACCTTGTCCTCACAATCACATATATACCTAATACTTTATATATACAGTATGAAAGTTTATATCAGCTGTTCTCAATCTCAGCTGTATGTTAGAATCTGTTCAGGGCTTTAAAAAAATCAGTGCTTTGGCATCATTCTTAAATCACCTGATTTTATTAGTCTACCTGTGACCTGGGTAACAGGAATTTTTTAAACTCCCCAGATGATTCTATCATTGAGACAAAGTTGAGAACCATCACTTTAGATATTTTGTATCTCAACAGTGTACCAGCTGAATGATATACTGATATTATTGCTATTTAAAGGCATACATAAATTGAATACACACACACACACACACACACACACACACACACACACACACACAATGGTTCTGGGTCTCAAACTCAGGGCTTCATGCATGCTAGATGAGAACTCTAGCACTGAGCCATACCCTGAGTCCCATGAATTATTTTTAAAGAAATGAATAAAGTCTTATTTCTTTACTTATACACATTTATAATTTAAGGGAGAGCACATTTATATATGTAGAACATATAAATGCCAAAGAAGAAATGAGAAGGAAAAACAACAACCTGTTGCTTCAAATCTCCTGAACTCTTTTCATGTATTAACTAATTTAATATAGTTGATAAATCTGTGGTCCAGGTAAAATAGTTTCTGTTTTATTGACTTGAAAACTAAGACTAAGAGAAGTTAAGTGTCTTGACTGTGATCATACAACAATTTAGAAGGTGAGCCAGAATTAGAATCCAGTCTCATGGGTCAACTGCATTGGGTTGCATGTTGCAACTGGCTGCACTATAATCAAGTGCACAGTCAAGAGTAAGTTCACATTGCAAGAGTAAAGCAATGGGAAACTATACCCTCCAATCTATGCATCCTACCATGCTACTGTGCAGAGCTTATAAAGTCATTTTCTAGAATATATGGTTTTAAGTTACACATTCCACATGTCAGAATATGAGCTATAAATTCAGAGCTGCAGCACTATTTTGATGACTGAAGAATAAAATCCTATGAGGAAAATATTTACAAATAGCAGTACTTTAAGAACAGCAAGATGAAGTATGGGATGTCTCTGTAGTCATTTGAGTAAATAGCATACATTCTAGCTATTTAATACCTATTGTCTATCTTAAATTATTACCTTTTAATTTAAAATTGTTTTATTAATATGCACATTCATATGCATTAATACTTTATTAATATGTCAGTGGAGTTCAGTGTCATATTTCAGTAAATGCACAGAGTACACAGATCAAATAAAGCCTCCCTTTACACATCCTCCCCCTCACTCCCAACCTCAATAATAACTTCTATATTCAGATTGACTTATTTTTTTACCTTTATATATAGGGGAAAACATGCAGTACTTATCTTCCTGTTTCTTCCTGATTTCACTTGACATAATGTCCACCAGTTCCAACCATTTTGCTGCAACTGACAGGATTTCATCATTTAGGGCTGAATAATATTCAATTATGTATATATACCACATTTCTTTATCCATTCATCTGTTGATGAACACCTAGGTTAATACCATGTCTTAGCTATTGTGAATAGTACCACCATAAAAATGAAAGTATAAGATATGCTGATTTCACTTCCTCTGGATATATAAGCAGAAGTGGAATAGGTGAATTACATGGTAGATCTACTTTTAGTTTTTTTAAAGAACTTCCATACTATTCTCCATACTGTTGTTACATAATGAAAACAGTGTATGAGAATTTCTTTCCCTCTATATCCTTGCCAACATTTGTTACTTTCATTGTTGCTATTTTTTGGTAACATCCATTTTAAATGGGATGAGATGATATCTCATGGTTTTGAAAAATATATATTTTAATAAAACAAAACTCCCTAAGTTTTTCTTGTTACATCACTCTGAATGATACAGTTTTCTTCGACTAACACCAATAGACAAACACCTCACCTAAACTTTTACATACTTTTCAGTTAGATGACCAGAGTGTCTAAAGAAATGTCTAAAATCATTGTCTCTCAGCCAACTGCTTCATGTACTCCCTATGTTACTGAGTAATAAAATGATTTCTTCCAGAGTACTATTGTTAGATACCATTGAGCTGGGTCTGACTCATAGTGGCCCTCTGTACAACAGAACAAAACACTGCCCAACACTGAGCCATGCACATGATTTTTGTTTTGTGTTTGAACCCATTGTTACAAATACAATGTTTCTTCTCATTTTGAGTCATGCCACATCAGCAAAAGGAGGTCCTATGGGCTTTACTCCATTATCATCATTAAGGTCATCTCTACTTTGAGACGGCAACTCTTCCCTAACCGTTTCTTGAATGCCTTCCAGCCTGGGAGAGAAGGGGTTCATTTTCAAGCACTGTATTTGACAGTGCTTCTCAGCTATTCATAGGGTTTTCAATGATAAATTGTTTCAAGAGTGGGATGCCAGGTCCTTCTCCCTAGTCTGTCTTATTCTGGAAGCTCAGCTAAAACCTGCTCACCTTGGGTGTCCCTGCTGGTATCTGCAACACTGGAGACATAGATTTCAGCATGACAGCAACACACAAGCCCCCACAGCATAAGCTGACACACATATGGGGGTCTTCCAGGGTAGATTATAACATTTCCTTTGGGGATGACTTTACCATGCCTCTTCTGTTCCTGAGCCCTAAATATTGGGGTGATGCAGTGCTCAAGCCTTGACACCTTTCTGTTTTCTATTCATACTCTCCCCTATATCACTTCATTCAGTTCCTGGCTGGATGACTTTAAAATTATATGTCTCCAGCCCTGGCCCCTCTCTTGCACTCTAGAAGTGTATATGCAGTTTTGTTACCTATTGACATCTCAACCTGGATGCCCAATGAACTTCTTAAGCATAACATTTCCTATTTCTGCCCCTGCTTCTGCCCTGGCTTCTACCAACTCTGCTTCCCTCCAGACTTCCCCATTTCGTTAATAGACTTCCAGTCACATTTTAGCTGCAACCAAAATCCTTGATACCCCTTTCTCACAGCCTTCTTTCAATCTAAAGCAATTCCATCAAAATACATCCTAAATCCCACACCACTTATCGTGACTTGCACCACTACCATCTCATTGGACGTAACCTAACCCCTAACTATGTCATAGACCTCCTAATTGTTTTCTTTTCCTCCAATTTACTTGAGTTCATTCTATGCTCTACTGCCAAAGTTACCGTTTCAAAACATAAGTCATATCATGTCACTCTTCTACTTAAAATTCTTTGTGGCTTTCACATTTTCTGGATAAGTTTTCAATCCTTATACTATGGTGTAATGTCCACAGTGTAGC
The DNA here is from genome assembly GCA_007922755.1 of Pedetes capensis. Lineage (NCBI taxonomy): Eukaryota > Metazoa > Chordata > Mammalia > Rodentia > Pedetidae > Pedetes > Pedetes capensis. The sequence goes on along the minus strand of VMDO01011445.1, from coordinate 50,689 downwards.
TTCTGCCAACCCACGTATCAGTGCCCCACCTACATAGCCTTCTTCTCCTTCCTTAGCTGTTTATTCTGTCATGCTGACCTTCCTGTTTTCTAACTTTATTAATATAACTTATATACCACAAAGTTCACATATTTAAAGTCTACAATTAAATTATTTTTATTATATTTAATCAGTAGAGCAATCATCACAGTAATCTAATTTTAGAAGATTTTCATCATTCCAAAATGATACCTTGTACCCATTAGCAATCACTTTCCAAACTCCTTCCCTCTATCCCTGGGCAACCACTCATCTACTTTCTGTCTCCACACAGAACTATCTATTCTGTACAACTAATATAAATGGGATCATACAATGTGTATTTTCTTGTGTGACTTCTTGTTTTAATTTTTATTTATTTTTATCTGTTATTTTTTGTAGTACTTGAGAGTTAAACCCAAGGCTTTGTGTATGCTAAGAAAGTGTTCCATCACTAAACTACACCTCCAGTCCCCCTTTTTATATTTTTAAGTTCATTGTTTTTATTTATTTATTATTTGTAGTGCTAGGGGGTTAAACCCAGGGCCTAGTGCATGCTAGACAAGTGCTATACCATTCAGCTGCACCCTCATCCCTTTTTTAATTTTCTATTTTGAGACAGGTTCTCAGTAAGTTGCACAAGCTGGATCTCATCTCAAACTGTGATTTTCCTGCCTCAGCCTCCCTGGTTGCTGGGATTACAGGTGTGCACTACAGTGCCTAGCTGTGACTTGCTTCTTTCACTTAGCATATGTACTGAATATAGCATGTATTAGTGCTTCATTCCTTACTATTGCCAATTAATACTCCATTATATAGAGCGCCTGCAGCCGTAGCATTGTGGTGTCCAATCCTGTCAGATCTCAGAAGCTAAGCAGGGTCAAGCCTGGTTAGTAATTGGATGGGAGACCACCTGGGAACACCAGGTGCTGTAGGCTTGGGAGAAGGACCCAACAACCCACTCCCAAAAATCAATCCGCCATTGAAAACCCTATGAATAGCAGAGAAGCCCTGACAATAGTGTTTCTCATGTTATACATAGGGTCACTATGAGTCAGACACCAACTGGACAGTACGTAACAACTAACTAACATATAGATAGAGCATATTTTGATTATTCATTTGAACCATCAGTTGATGGACATTTGAGCTGTTGCCCTTTTTGGGGCCATTATTAAAAATGCTGTCATGTACAAATTTGTACAGAGATTATGTTTTCATGTTTCTTGGGTAGACACATAGCAGTGAAATTGCCAGATCATATGATAACTATGTTTAGCATTTTGAGGAGCTTCCAAACTGTTTTGTAAGATTATGTACAACATACATCTCTACCAGCAATAAATGAGGGTTCCAATTTCTCCATATTCTTAGTAATGTTTGTCACTGCCTTTTTTAGTACAGCTATCCTGCAAAGTGGTATCTCATTGTGAATTTAGTTTACATTTCTCTAATGTCTAGAATTTCACATACTATAGAATATTTTAGTTCTAGATGTTTTAGCTCCCAACGGGATTTTTAAGCAAGTATATAATTTGTTTGGTTTTTGAAAAGACAGTATGTCTTCTTTCATATTTGCAAAAAAGGAAGGTTCTAGATTTTTTACCAACTAGGACATTTGATTAGAAGTGACTCAGTCTAACAAGATTTAAACAAAAAGAAAAAGGATTAAGTCATATAAACTGAAAGTCCAGGGGTGGGACAGGATTCACATTAGACTTAATGCTAGGCTCAGTGGAGAATTCTCTCTCCATGGGTTGTTTCCTCTGTCAGAAAGGCTTTGCCTTCACACAGGAAAGACAGCTACATGAGGTCCAGATCTCAGAATTCAGACTAGCAAGAAAGAGCAAGATTGTCTTTCCTGGAAATCCTGGTGGACATCTTCTGACTCCTTTTTGATTAAATTACCTTCCCATCCTATAAATAATCACATTTTTAGGGGATATAATGCTTTTTTTTAGATTTAAATAACATGACTCATTTGAAGTATACTGGCTGAGAATAGGAGAGTGGGCAGTTCTACAAACAGAAATTAAGGTATAGCCACTAGAAGAATGATAAATGGGTTTTAAGCAGTAGAAACAAGTATGCACTAAAAGCTTTATAATACACACTACTAGGAAAGAGAATGGTCACTAAGAAGCCAATTCTCTGTAGCATGGCCAAGTATCTTTATGTAATACTACACCCTAATTCTGAAGTACACACACACACACACACACACACAGAGAGAGAGAGAGAGAGAGAGAGAGAGAGAGAGAATTTCCTTTGTTCCTGCTGCTAGGTTTTAGAGCACTGAGGGATCAAGTGAGAAAACCTCCTTCTGTGGATTACAGATTATGACCTCACAGGTCCTCACACTAATGTTACAATCCATTTTTTTCAGGAAGACCTCTCTAAAGTAAGATCCATTGTTTTAATTAAAGTAAGAGCCACACAGATCAAAAGTATGAAGTAAAGTGAAATGATGGAAGCAGACTCTGAAAGAAGCAAATGCAGCACTGATGGCCGGACTGTTGTTTATGCTTTCAGCCAGAAATTTCATTCTTTGTCATTCAGTCTCTTAGAAGAAAGTTGAAATACTGATTCTCATTAAATAAGCAATTTATGAGACTCCTAGATTTGACCTTCTGCTGGAACAGTGCATTTCCTGTTTGCTCATCCTCCTTCATTTCAGACTGTCTCTTGACTGTGAGGTATTTTCTCCTCTTAGATTTTATAGCCTCTCTGAGCCTCAGCAGGCCAGTGGAACTCCTTATATGTGAGATGAATATTCTCTCTAACATGCTTTATGAGACCCAATAGTCACAACACAACCTGTCGCCCATACCATAGTGTGCCCAAGAGTAGTCTAGCCTTAGATCAGAATTTATATTTATTTGTCACATTTGTAAAACCACAGTGTCATCTTTATTATTTCTATTATCAAAAATATATTGAGACAGTTATTCAAATACTTGGCACATATGAAATTTGTTTTCTTTAGATTTTTAGTGCTTTCCAGATTTATAATAGTATAATAGTCACTACCTTGAAAAAGAATGACTAAAAACAACTCTCAGCAATTTTCTGTGTAAATGAAATCTGTTGCATTTGTTTCCTTTTAGGCTTTATAGTGGCCTGGGGAAAGCCAGAAGTGCATAGACCTTCTGAGTTATATAACAGGAAGTTTTCACACTTCTTGTTAGGTGCCATCAAGTCCAGTCCAACTCAGTACAGCAGATGGAAACACTTCTCAGTTCTGTGCCAGGCACATGATCTTATTTATATTTAAGCCCATTGTTGCAGACACTGTGTCATTCCATCTGGTGGAGGGTTTTCCTTTTTTTCATTGACCTGCCACTCTCCATTTGAGAAAAAAAAAAAAGTTAAGGATTGCTTTCTTCTCATTTTGTAATTAATAAATAATAGCAAAAAGGTAATGTAATACTTTGAAGAAAGCTAAAATATTCCCTTTAGCTACATCAAACTATATGCCATACCCATAGACTGTGAGTGATATAAATGTAAACTGTTACAAGCTGTAATTTCCACCACCCTATGAAAACTTACTTTTAACAAATCTAGCTCAAATGAAGGAAAATTTGTAAAATGATGAGTACTTTTGGTAAGAGCATTAACCTAAAATTTAGGAACGATTTATTAATTATTCTGCCATAAAAATCACATTGGTAGAGAGTTTTTTGCCCTTGTGGTTCGAGCAAACTAGTTAAACTCTCTATTTACTATTATGAAGTATGATAGTGAGTTAAGGATGGTCCCATTAAACAGACAAACCTAACTAATCTAAATTCCAGTGACTTGCAATGTGTATTAGTTAACTCTGGAATATGATTTAAGTTTACTTAGAACAATATAAGAGCTGGGGATTAAAGTTACCTTGAAAATAAATATACAGAGTATTTTGGGCATCTGCATTAAGCAAATTAATAGGCTAATCATTCTATACTGGGGAAATACATTGAGCTTCTTAAAAAAGCAAATATTTCCAATCATCTTTAAGAACTTTTCTAGTATATATTTATATACATACAAAATAAATCCTAATGCATTTCTTTTTTTCCCCTTAACTCTTTATTAATCATTCAGCTGCTAACCTCTGGTAACATTCAGCTCACTTCATTCCAGTACTTGTTCTATACTTAAAATTTAAAAAAAAATATTTCTCCTTATGTAACCAAAGTATACTGCCTCTTGGTCCCAAGACTTTCAATCATCTGGGGTCACCCTGTCTCACTTTACATAAAGAGCCAGCATTTTTCCCACAGCCCCCACATCTATTCCCAGCACAAGGTCTCCAAAAATTCTTAGGTTTGTTACAGTTTCTTTAGGTCATTCTCAGCAATGATTTCCTCTCTGCTGAGTACTTGATCTACACTCTGTATTAACATCAGTGATCACTACCATATTTAGTACAGCCTCTCCCCAAACTGGACCCTACCCCTAACGCTGTCATTCTCTGGTGGTGGTTATGGTTGTTGTTAGATGCCATGAGGTTGGGTCTGACTCAGCGACCCTATGTATAACAGAACAAAACACTCCCTGACACTGCACCATGAACATGATGTTTCGTATGTTTAAGCTCATTGTTGTAGATACTGTGTCAATCCAACTAGTTGGGGGTCTTCCTTTTTTTTGTTGACCTGCCACTCTCCCAAACAAGATGTCTTTCTCCAGGGATTAGTCCTTCCTTACTACATGTCCCAAATATGTAAGACACAGTTTACTCATCCTTGCCTCCAAGGAGCACTCTGGAGTACCATAAAACACAGGCTCCTGTGTTTAACAAACTGTTATCAATGATTTGGGGTTATGGGAAGTAATATAAGACAAAATGTTAAAATCCTAGCCCTCACAGCCCTAAACATTTATTAGCCATCCCAGTCACAGAATCTCCATACTCTTGACCTCTTTCTTTGACCTGCCCACACTAGTTACTTTCTTCTTAGGCTCCTAACTCCCTCTCTAAGAGCTGCTGCCAGACCCAAAACTCTTTTCACTGAGCATTTCATTCTTTGTTTCACCCTTACTCCAACTAATGGCCCCTTTCTTAAACTAAAAGATTTAATATTCCTTAACACTATTATCATCTACCATGGAGATGAATGTAATACCCCACTAGGAAGCACATGCATCTTATTTAAGCAGCTGGATTTCCTCTCACTCTGCATCTGAGCTTTCTCCCTCTTATTCATAGTCATTTCTAATTAGTCTCAATACATGTGCATATATAGTAAATAAGTAAGATAATGCATAATCTCCAAAGTGTTCATAAGACTTTTAGTTTTTAGTGCCTGGTAGTCAAAATTTAGTGCTGCACATCGTAACAAGTAAGTATCTGACTAATGTCTACTAGCCCGGGTCACTTCAAGCTAGTTTCCATCATAACTGACATATACAAAGAACACTAAACCTTTTGTTCAAGTTTATATTGTTTTTGTGTACCTAGTCAACATAAGCTCACCCTAAAAACTTAAGTGAAATGTGAATCTTTCCCTGGGATTCAGTTATTTAAAAATATTTAGATTTAATAGCTGTTTGACTGCCTTTTATATCTTTTCAAAATAGTTTTGTGTGAGAATAGAAAAGAATCCTGGCCTTGGATTTAGTATCAGTGGTGGAATTAGTGGACAAGGAAATCCATTCAAACCTTCTGACAAGGTAAGAGATTAATTTCTTATTGACAATTTTCATTTTTAAAATGCTGTCTTCTCTAATACAATGTTTAGAAAAGATTTAAATTTCTTTAGTATGCTTTAATGACCTACCTACCTGTGAAGCTAATTAGAAACTTTCTTAGTGCAGGGGAAAAGGAGTCCACTATAGTGCTTGACAAATACAAAGAACAAGAAGAAATATATACTTAAGCATTGTATTGGAAAAAGCGTGGGTGGATTTCTATGGTTGGTTTTCTTGGTTTCTTTTTTTTTTTTTTCTGGCTATACACTTGTAAAGAAAGCTATATATGCAATTTGTAATGAGTTGTTTCCAAAGATTTATTTATAAATCACTTATTTATTATTTATGAAAATGTTTCCTCACAGTAACAAAATGATTACATACTGATTGAAAGCTAGGACAAGCTGACTGACATCTCTTCAACTCACCAGGCTTATAAAGAATTTCATTAATAGGATTGTATAACTGAAAAGCCTCAGAAAACAAATTGTTATGGGAAAACCAGAGTCAGCATTAGCAGAACTAGCACCCCTCTCATGCTAATGTTTTTGTTAATGTATGCCCACCATGAGATGGATAAATGTGCATCCGCCCCCACCTCCAACCATGATCTAGATATCCAGCTGGCTACCTCTGCGCACATGTGGCCTGCCTGATCCTAGTGTGAACCATCTAACATTTTAGATGAAAAGACATTTACCCTGAGCTGTATCACCTGACCTGCTATAATCAGTGTTTAATACTCTCAGCTTCGATTCACTTAGCTATTATAATTTGATGATAATCAAAATGATCTACTTTTGGCCTCATCAGATTTAACTGCTTTATTTACTTGTTGTTTGTTTGTTTTGTTTTGAGACCAGATTTGCTGTGTGGCCCAATCTGGCCTTGAACTCTCTTTTTTAAAATCTCCCTTTATTAGTAAATGATGATGGGGTACAAAGTAATACAGCATTGGCTTTTTCCATTATGCATCCATTACATCACTTCTGGCAACACTTTCATCAACCCACAAGGTTTATGGAGCCTTATCGTTAATATGAAGTAAAACTGAAATGCTTAACTGCTTTAAAGTCACATCACTAAATTTTGAGATGATGAAGAGAAAAATTATAGTTCATAAAAATCTCCACAGGTTCTTAATTTACCTTTGAGTTATAATCTGGACCAGGCACTTTCAATTTAGCACTATTATACAAGTAACTCATAGATCAATTTCTGGTTATGAAACCTGCTTCTGAATGAGACTTGCATGCTCTTACTCTGGAGATTTCTGAAGCTTGAGACAAACTCTTTAGTGCCAAAGTTTTCTAATTTTCTTCCCAGTCTTCTTATTTCTTACATTCTTCCTGTCCTTCTTCATTTCTTTTCTAGACAAGGACAGAAGAGATTGGACCAAAAAGAATTTTTTACTTTATTGTATACATTAGGAAGGAAGGGACTAGATAACCACTTAAAGTGACCATAGATCGAAGTTCATTTGGTCAAAAGATTGGGGCAGCCATTCATAATATAAGGACTATATATGGGGCAGCTCCCTATAATTAGGGGAATACCAGTTAGGAACAGTTCTACATTGACTGCATTTCCATTTTGAAATGATTTTGAGGCTATCCACTGATTTAGTAGAATTAAAATATTTGATTATTACTTGGATCAGCTACTTACTTAATTTTAATAAATTGTTTAATAAATCTTCAGACAAAAAGCACAAAAATTCAAATTGTCAGAAATATATATGGGTTTTGTTTATTTGTCTATTTGTTTTGCAATACTGGGAGGTTGAACCCAGAGCTTCACGCATGCTAGGCAAGTGCTTACCACTGAGTTATACACCTAGTCTCATATTTTTAAATGTTTTTTTTTTTATTATTTTGAGACAGGTCTCCCTAAGTAGTGCAGGGTGCCTCTGGCCTTGAACTTCTGATCCTTTTGCCTCAGCCTTCTGAGTTGCTAGGATTATAGGTGTGTGTCACAGCACCTGGTTCATATGTGGTATTTTTGAACTTTTATGTCTTATTCATCATGACCTGCATATCCTTTCCATAAATTCCTTCTATGAAAAGTTAATAATTTGGTCATTCTTAAGATAGTTAATAAGTGGTTCATTTTAGGATAATTGAAGTTCAAAAGACATGTTTTTCTCTTCTTTCTGGCCAACACGTAAATCTTTTCACTCTCTTTTTTGGAAAGTGCAGGATAGTACTTTTAAATTAAGGATAAACAGATTGATAGTCAAGATGTTAAAATATTATTGCATTTGTGCTCTTTTCAACTGTAAGGTTCTAGATATGAGGGTCTTAAATCATTGCCTATAACTATTCCACTGTGATGAATATGAATACTCCATAACCATTAATGTATTTCCTCATTTGTATCATTTTGATGACTCTAGTGACACTGAACTATGCCTGTTATCTTATAATGTGCTCTTTGTATTAAATGTAGCAGATATAGAGCTTGAATTGTATGGTGTGTGCATTGAAATATTTTTCTCAGAAGCACTTTTTTGCCTGATTAGCACAGTCTGAAAAGTGAATCTTTATATTGCAAAATTGATGAGAGTGACCAGAATTTCCAAGTCTACAGAAGAACTCAATACTGCTCAATTTACAGACCACTTTAGGTGGCAAGCCAAACTTGGTGAATACTTGGTGACATATTCAAATGATCTTGACATTGGTTCTCATAATTTACACAGTAATTTATTCTGTTCACAAGGAAAAGGATTAGTATCTTGAAAATCCAGTTTCATTTCTTTATCCCAACTGTCCCATTCTTATAGTGGTTGCATTAAATTTAGAGTAAAATTCAGTGCCTATACCTACTCCAAAATAACAAACAATAAGATTAAAATAAAATAAAATAAAATATTATTCTCTTTGATGCTGAAAAACAGATTCATTTTTCATGAGTTGGCTAATGTACAGCGGGAAGTAAGAAGAACCAAGTTAAATAGATATTTAAGTTCAACAGATACTTCTTGAGTCTGAAGTAAATGTTTTCTAAGGAGTCTAGTCATGCAAAAGTTTACAGTACAATACGACACACTCTTTTTCAATAAACAAGTCTTGGGAACACGTTATATTATTTTACTTATCGTTCATGGATGTTTCAATGTTTTGCTGCTCAAAATTCTGAGTATTCTAAAACATCTGAATGTCTTACAGCTATTAAGATATTTCTATATTAAGGTAACCAGTGAATTGGTTTCATTTTCTTCATTATTGTTCATATGAACCACTGTTTCAGCCTATGCCAAAGACCAATGTGAAACAGCATCCAATACTATTACAGCCACAAAGGGAAAGCCTGAGGTGGTCATACAAAAAGTAGAGAGTAAAAGCTGGAGTAAAAGTGAGCTTTGTTGTTCAGGCTTGCAGAAACTGTGATCTAAATTCTACAATGTGAGATTAATACAGAAGAACACTTGAACCAAAAGTAAACTGAAGCTTTAGGAAAGATACAGGATTAAGCCTCGTGTGACATTATTTTGTACCAGACTTTGAGAGTTTAAAACATGATCTGGTAGCATACCTAACACCCCTGGAAGATCCATGGTAGTCCTAATCAAATATGGCCTCCCCAGGGTAAAGGAATTGAGCACAATTAGCCCAGAGTTGATATTGTCAGAACAATGTTTAGTAGTTAAAAAAACAATTCACTCACCATGGAGTTCATAATTTTAGAATTTGTTGCCAAGTGAAAACTGCTTTTATTGCTTAGAAAACTGCTTAGAAAGAGAAACTGGTATAACACTGGTTGGAAATGGCCCTATGTAAGGCTGGCCTCTACCTTCTCAATGAAGTAGATAGAAGTCAGTATATGCTTTATTTCAGCAGAGAAATGCTGGTATTAAAGTAGCAAGATACTTCTGAGAGCTGGGGTCTGTGGCTCGTGCCTGTAATCCCAGGGAGTCAAGAAGTTGTCACAGGAGGATTCCAAGTTTGAGACCAGAGGCTGCCTGAACATTTTAGCTAGACTCTGTCTCAAAATTAAACAAGTAAATAAAGGGGCTTAGTTATGGAGAGCTTGCCTAGTATGCACAAGGCTTTGGGTTCAGCTCTCTGAAGAAAAAAAAAAAAGAGATGAAAGATTCCAATCCAATAAGTCTGGTGAATTATTATTATCTATAATGTCCTGGGCACTATATTAGACTCTTAAATGTATGAGTTTATGTGATCTTCTTAACAACTTCTGTTAGTTGAGTAGTAGTAATAGTCTCCATTTTACTGAGTCCTAAAGGGATTATTTGGGGCTGGGATTTAGCTCAGTTGGTAGAGCGCTGCACTGCAGTCTCTGAGGTCCGGAGTTCAATTCCCAGCACTGCAAAAATGGGAGAAGGGCCTGGCAATCCACTCCCAAGGCAATCCCGAAACAATCTGCCATTGAAAACCCTATTAGGGTCGCTGTGAGTTGGATACCGACTCGAGGGCACCTAACAACAACAACAACAAAGGGATTAACTTGCCTACCCAAGGTCTGGGCTGGGATTTAGCTCAGTTGGTAGAACGCTGCGCTGCAGTCTCTGAGGTCTCGAGTTCAATTCCCAGCACTGCAAAAATGGGAGAAGGACCTGGCAATCCACTCCCAAGGCAATCCCGAAACAGTCAGCCATTGAAAACCCTATGAGGGTCGCTATGAGTCAGATACCGACTCAACGGCACCTAACAACAACAACAACAACCCAAGGTCAATTAGCTCATCTGTGGCAGACAAGATTTGAAACCGAATTGATCTGACTCCAAGTCCTTTTCTCTTAATAAACTCTATAATACATGCCTCCGTCTGTAAATGCCACTTAGCAGAAGAACCAAATGACAAATTTATACCCTGTGGAGTTGAGACTATTATGACATTCTAATACTGAAATACAGGGCCCTCTAATTACTCATAGTCTATGTATTTGCTTCAACAAGTTCTCACAGTAAGCACGTATTCCATATTGAACCTAGATAATTAGGAGAGTACTTTATAAAGTGGATTTCTAAGCAATTTTATAACTTGTGGACTGAGGTGTCATGGCAGTAGTGATTTGGCAAATGGAGCCAGCCACAATATTCTTTGAGTAATTCACAGCTGAAAAAATTCAAGCAACTTACCAGGATAATTTCCACAGGATGTTGTGAGAAAGAGGAAACTAGATGAATAGATGACTGATACCATGCTGCTGCAGTATTTCATAAAGTAACCAAAGACTCTGCAAATGGAAGAATTTGCCCTGAAAAATTATCATTTGTGTTCCATTTGAGGAAAGAAGAACTAAGTGCCTAGATTAAAAGTTATTTAAAAAGACTTGTAGCCCCTTTACCTATATGCCCCTGTATTGCACTAAACAGTCCCATAAATAATCATTCAATCATAGGATAACAATGAAAGCTATATTACAGATCCAGCCTACCCTCAAAGGACTTGACATCAGGAAATATACAAACTGGGGCATTAGGGCCAAAGAATAATTTGTTTATCATAATACCTATGGTCAGCAAATGCCAAAGAGCTTACACGTATTTCCACCAGGTTGGACAATCTGAATATAGCCACCAAATGAGGGGAGAAATAAATCCATTTTCTTTTTTAAATATTTTGATTTGCCTATGGAACAGGCAAAATTCTAAGCCATAGGAAGAATATTGGAAGCATGGAAAATGTAGAATATAATCACCAATAAATTCTAAATAAATGTCAGAATTTCATAATTGTTATCACTTACATAACTTTTAAATTATTGCCCCCAGATATCCAAACAACCTGCAAAAGGACATAAACTCTTTTTATCCGACCTTCTACCCCCTAGGAAATAAAAGGACTTTTATTTCGTGTGAATATGGTTATTTCATTAAATAAAAGTTTTTATATGCTTTATATTAAGATGAGGATGCTTAGGCATGCAGAATCAAGGCACTTATTTGACACCTTTACCCAGGGCTATCAATACCCAGAGGCATACATGGTAATGGCAAGTTCAGAAAGACAAAAGAATAATTTTCTAGTTTGCCCAGCCCTTTGAATTGGGTGGTTCAAATGATATTCTTTTGACTTGGGAAAAAGGCACACACACTATGTCCATTTCTTCTCAGATATTCTTCATGGATATAAAAAATAAGAATAGCTAACACATTTGTTTAGAACCTCTCATCACATATGATTTGTATATTGTCCATGCAATAGATAGCTCAGTTGGTAGAGTGCTGCCTTCTGCTGTCTGAGGCCCTGGGTTCAATCCTCAACACCACATAAATGGGAAAAGGACCTGGAAGCCCATTCCCAAAATATTCAGCCATTGAAAACCCTATGAATAGCAAAGAAACATGGACATAGTGCTAGGCATGGCACAGTGTCAGGGAGCATCTTCTTCTATTGAACATAGGGTTGCTATGAGCAGGCCCAACTCAATGGCACCTAACAACAATAACATAAATTTTAAACTACATGTAGCATACTTCTTTTATTTTGTACAACTACTAAACAAATATTTATTTTCTATATTTTAAGTTCATTTTGAAAATGACATACTTTATGTATTTGTTTCATCCTTAGCTCTACTTCAAGTGATTATGCAATGCAATGTAATTTGGAGGATCTATGAATTATGTGAAAATAACATTTAAGAGGATATGGATAAGGAATGGATATCATATTGATTAGAGAGACCAAATTTAGGAAGGAATTTAAATAGATATTTTATATATAAGCCTAGATTTTTAAAAGTAAATTCTAGGCATAAGTTATTTATGACACACTGTGTCCACTGCATCTTAGTTACCTTGTAATTTGAGGTTTAGAATGTCACTTGATTGTCTGAAGACAGTAAAAGTGAAATATGAATAAAAAATAATTTTCATTATCTCAGTGCTAGAGGAAAATCTCAACTCTTTTCAGAAACACCGATAGAAATGTAGCCTTTACAATCTACTATTAGTAGAAATGTAGTCTTTACAATCTTCTATTAATAGTATTTCTAGAGGTATGACATCTGCAGCTGTACCACCCTGGCATCCAATCCCGCCTGATCTCAGAAGCTAAGCAGGGTCGGGCCTGGTTAATACATGGATGGGAGACCACTTGGGAATACCAGGTGCTACAGGCTTGGGAGAAGGATGTGGTAACCTACCCTGAAACAATCAGCCACTGAAAACCCTATGAATAGTAGAGAAGCACTGACAACAGTGCTAGGTATGGCACAGTGTCGGTGAATGTTCCATTCTGCTGTATACACGTTCACCATGAGTCTAACCCAACTCAAAGGCACCTAACAACAACAACAGAGTCATATATTATTTACTGTCTATTTGCTGCATCCCTTTAGCTCTTTAGCATGGAACAAAATAAGCAAGAGAAAAAATGGCGTGGAAAGGATTTAAGTACTTTTATTTTCAAGTTTGTTTCTATTCATTAGAAAATGTTAAATCCTTCTAATCAAAATATGAAAGTACATTAAAGTTAATCCATAAATAATGTTTTATGTAATTACTGAAAAGAATTGACATGTCCATCAATGGAAATTAATTACTGAGAATACATTGGATCTTTGGGAAGTATGTGAAATCTTTCACATTCTATTTACAAAGTTACTGCATATTTTAAATGGTATTTTAGGGACTCATAATATTTCTACTTTCATATTTGAAAAGATTATAACCAACTAAAACTCCTGGAAATATAATGAAGCCAAATTAATAAAACTAAAACATAATAAATAAAAAGCAGTATTTGTCATGTCTATACCTATAGCAGTATTGTTTAACTTTTTATTGAAATAACATTTGAGACATACATATAAAACATCAATATCATTTCTTTTTTACCCATTCTACCCTCAAAAGTTATCCTGTGCTGAGGGGAGGGAAGCATTTTTATCTTGTGATCCCCGATTGCAAAGAATCTCTAACAAGTAAAGTACGTAACCTACATGTCATTATCAGATGAGAAGATATTGTAGATCTTTAATCTTTATAGTTTGTATTTGCCTTAAATCAGTTTCCCTGGATACAGAGACAGAGATGGGGATTTTTGTGCATAGGACTTATTGAAGATTCATTCTCAGGTGAAATCTATAAAGGAAATGAGATACAGGATAGGGCAGGGGAAGAAACAAGGCACATATATGCATTAAAGGAAATCTGATCCCAAAGGATGCCCATGGATGGTACCACAAAGTTATCTCATCCTAAAAGGAGAAACTTTAATACCCTGGTATCAGTCAGACCTTGGCTGCTGGCCACCCTGAGAGAGGAGGGTGCAACTTTCTAAGCATTTTCCAGAAAGGAGCTTCCAAGCTAAGTGTAATCTTCGAAGGAAGTGTCCAATGTGATCTGTCAACAGCACCAGAAGGATAAGGGCATGAGTCTGATCCACAGAATCTAGGTGGATAACCGAGAATGTTTATCTACAGCATTATGGAAATGAGATTCTTTCATCTTCCCAACTAAAAGTACTTCAGTACCTGAGATTGCAATAAGCTCCCTTCCATGAGAATCACTGCCCTAGAGCCCCCGTCCTTCCAACCATGGCATGTGAGAGTCATTTCCAGCACCTGTACTTCACTACCTAACTATGGACTCTGAAATTGGCTATGTCAGATTTTTTGTAGTGAGACTCACTTAAATACGCCTTTAAATCCCTATAATTTTTCCAATTACATGGGTTTTATTCTTTAAAAAAATACCTACTATCTCCAACAAGTAGAGCCTAATTGTTGTTGTTAGGTGCCATTGAGTTGAGTCTGACTCATAGTGACCCTATGTACAACAGAATGAAACACTCCCCAACACTGTGCCATGCCCAGCACTGTCAGTGATTCTCTGCTATTCATAAGGTTTTCAGTGGCCGACTGTTTTGGGATTACTTTGGGAACAGGCTGCCACATCCTTCTCCCATTTTTCCAGTGCTGAGGATGGAACCCAGGGCCTCAGAGCATGCAGTGTAGCAGTCTACCACCTGAGCTAAACCCCAAGCAGGGCCCTACTTCCTCTAAAAGAAATTAATCCCTGATTGAATGAATCAAAGCTGTGTTCATTCGCAAAATAAGTATTGATCAGAAGGAACAGAGAAGTTTAAAGTGAACATCCTCAGATGGAAAAAATTTTTTAAAAATCAGGTAACAAGCTGGGTGTAGTGGCACACACTTATAATCCCAGCCGTTGGGAGGCTAAGGCAGAAGGCTCATAAGTTTGAGGCCAGCCTGGGCTAAACAGCAAGAACTTATCTGAAAAAAAAATCAAACAATAACAAAAAGTGAGGAGGAAATAGAAAGATCGTAGAAATTTGTGACATGCAAAAGAAAAACCCAGGTAATGGCACATCACTTTTATTTTGCCATTTCATCTTCCAAGGCATGAAGAAATTATGTGAACCCAAAGAGTTTATTTTAAACCTAGTAAATTCAAACTTGACCTGTTCCTCAGACCCTTTTCATGAGTTGAAGGAAAGCCACAGGCAGATGAGAACAGACTTCCCCAAAAGACTGATGACCAAGACAACCTGAAATCTAGAACTATGACTAGTAAATCAGAATTTAGAATGAGGGATACACACACACACACACACACACACACACACACACACTTATGTTATATATTGTTGTTGTTAGGTGCTGTCGAGTTGGTATCTGACTCATAGAAACCCTACATACAACAGGGGAAACACTACTGTCAGTGCTTCTCTGCTATTCATAGGGTTTTCAATGGTGGACTGATTTTTGGGAGTGGGTTGCCTGGTCGATCTCCCAAGCATGCAGCACCTTGCATTCCCAGGTGGTTTCCCATCCAAGCACTAACCAGGCTCGACCCTGCTTAGCTTCCGGATCTGAAGGGAACAGTCGCCACAGGGCTACGGCTGCAGCTTTAAGTTATATGTTGCTGTTGTTAGGTGCCTTTGAGCCATGTCCGACTCATAGTGACCCTCATAGGGTTTTCAATGGCAGATTGTTTCTGGATTGCCTTGGGAGTGAGTTGCCACATCCTTCTCCCATTTTTGCGGTGCTGGGAATCGAACTCGGGACCTCAGAGACTGCAGAATGGCACTCTACCAACTGAGCTAAATCCCAGCCCTTTTAAGTTATATAGACAGAGTAAATTTTAAGATATATGCAAAGTTATATTAGTCAGTAATAATAGTTCAGCATTTCTACATAAGGTGCCAAATTACACTTAAGCCCTTATTTAGTTGCCCATTATTTTTAAAATGTAATTACCATACCTATGCATAGTCTAGGTAACTAATTCTGTTTTAAGTATAATATAGTAGAAAACTGCTTCCTGTGTTTAAAAACCCCATCACCATGCACAAACCGTATTCCTATAGCTATCATTTAACCCCCAAGAATATTCATTAACAAGAAATAAACAATGTCTTTTAGTATTAGACTAAACATTAAAGTGATTAAAGAAAAATCATACCCTAATTTTTATTTGCCTCTTTGTGTATTGAGGTCTCTGTTTATAGCGAGAAAGACAAATCATTTTCTCTCCCCCCTGCTTGTCAAAGAATATTTCTAACTTGCCTCAGAATGATCAATGTAGTGGAGCACCTACATTTGGGAAACTTTTGCCTTTATTGCAAGAAAGATCCATGGCATGATTGGTTTTATGTGAATTTGTATATATAAATTGGATGGCTTCAATTCCTTGCAGGTGTCTCTCTCTGAGCGATAAAGTAAGAATGGTCAAAGGCATAAAGAGAGAAGCAAGAACCAGTTTTACTTAGAAGCTTCTGCTGGTTCTGCTGGGTGTGAGCTGCTTCCCTTCCATTCATCAGCCACAGTGCCATCTATGCATGACATAATTTTGTCCTTTAAATATATTAGCAGTCTCAGAAGTGTAAATACCATGCCCTATTTCCCTTAACCTGTACCTTTTAAAAACAGTTACAGATATAACTGTAAAAATATTATCACTGTAAGTCTCAAATACTGGTACTACAGAAATTAGAAACAGAAAGGGGGATGGGGATTTTCACTCTACCTCACACAGCCAATGAACAGCCCTGGTGTAAGAACTACTTTATCAATCAACATAATCAGGAATTCACAACTGTAATGTCTTATGGGCATTTTCCCTCAGACATTTAGACCTCTTGATTTCACTGTCACCTCTAAAAAGTATTTCTGTAATGGCCTGACCATGCAACAATGTGGTAGCCATTATATAAGACAATATTAAACCTGTAAGAACCACAGTGTGACTGGATATAGCTTACAAAAAATTTTTCTCATTTCAAAAAGCCTTATTTTAGCATAAGTAACAAAAAGTTTGACTCAATCATCACTTTTTAAATTCAAGGTTTTGAGATGATGCAGATAGTGTCAAAAAATTTACACAAATGATGGGGCTTCGAGGGAGCCTGCAGGGATGATAATCAGAAACCTGATTACCACTACTATTTTAGGACTAGCTAAGAAAGAGAATCCACAGCTACCTATACTTACCTGCTCCTGTTTTTAATAGTTTTTGCTATTTTATTGTCCTTGTAAAGCTCAGCAATCCAAATATCCACCACCAATTGAGTCTCATATTAAATACAGACTTTAAAGGACTCATAAAATAAAATAAATGGAGAATGTCTTTTCTTTTTCTCTACAAGGTTGGTAATCTGGAAAGACAGTAAATGAAGGAGTATGATGATCATTGACTTTTAAAAGAAAACAAGACCATTAAGTAAAAGAAAATTATATTAAAGCTTGAAATTCTTAGCAAAGAATATACAGGATGAAAATGTACTTTCATTCCTTATGGGATAGACATCCCAGAGATGTTTAATTGTTAGATAATAATGGGAACACTGGAGCAATTAAGAAAATTAAAAATATAATTATAAGATAACCAAAATCAAACACAGTTTCAGCTTTTACATCCCAGATCCCCCAAAGAGAACAGCCCATAATAATCAGCATTAAATTATAAAACATATTCCAGTAGTCAGTCTGTCATTTCTAAGAGCAATCTCAGAGAAAAGGAATAAACTACTTATTGGGGGGGCTGGGATTTAGCTCAGTTGGTAGAGTGCTGCTCTGCAGTCTCTGAGGCCCTGAGTTCAATTCCCAGCACTGCAAAATGGGAGAAGGATATAGCAACCCACTTCCAAGGCAATCCCAAAACAGTCAGCCATTGAAAACCCTATGAGGGTCGCTATGAGTCAGACTCGACTCTACAGCACCTAACAATAACAACAACTTATTTGGGGATGCTTTTAACAACTCAGAAGAGCTGTATCTTGAAGACTTTTTTTTCTTTTTTTATTGGACATTTTTAATGTACACTTTAATGTGATTCATTCTGACATGCTTTTCATTGTGGCATTTACATATATATGCATTTTGATGTACATTATTCATATAGCTGCCCCCTTACCCTCTACAGAACAAATGAGATTCAGTGGCATCTAACCACAGCAAAAGATGATGCAACTCTAAAGGCCAAACTATGCATATTTCTTCTGCTAGTCTATTCTATTCTATTCTATTCTATTCTGTTCTGTTCTATTCTATTCTATTCTATTCTATTGTCATTAAGATATTTGTAATCTTATTGTCACTGTGGGTTTCACTAGTCTCCTTGTTGTTCTAGTGCATTATTATTAATACTTTTAACAAGCGCAAGCAACTTCTATTTTAAACCTACTTTATTAAAAATATTATGATCCAGTTTGAAATTCCTTCAAACATCTATACATAAGATTTTTGTCATATTTACAGAGGACTTTGGTCAGTTCTAAAATTTTTAATTGTAACTCCATTTCAAATTTCCTAAGTCTCTAAAGCAATTATCCTTCCTGTTCATCTTTCATAGATTTTTATATTTTATTGTTTTGTGAATGAAAGTTCAGCCATACATTGAAGCATCATATTCAGTTACTGGTCACCCTGTTTCTTTCTCTTTCCTTTCTTTCCTCCTCTCCCTTCTTCCTTGACTTCCTTTCTCCTTTAGTTTCCAATAGCCATGGAATAAATTTCTTCTCTTCCTGCATATAAATTCCTCAGCTGCTAAGGTAGCAAATTGTTCAAAGCCTATAAGTTAACACATAACAATTAACCTTCAAATATTTCATCATCACATTTTGACTCATGGAAAGAAACACTACTGATAATAGCTTTATCCTTGATGGGTCAAGTCTTCTAATAATTAAAGAGGCTAAGTACATAATCCATTATATATTTACATATTTAATGTTGCTTCTGTAAGCCACAGTATAGCTGAATATTAATATTGCCCACTTTTTGAAATAAAATTAATATTTTCCACATTTCTGGGGAAAATAACAGTATCCCCCTAAAAGCTATTTAATGTAGGACTTTGTTGCTATTTTTATGAGTCAGTTTTTCTCTAGAAAACCTCTTTGAACTTCCATAATTATATGAAAGCATGAAATACTATATTCTAAAATATTTAATATGTTCAGCATTATAATAGTAAATAATTTTTACTTGAAGTATGACCTTCCGAGAAACCAATTTCTTAGCATCAGCTAGAGCTAAGACTTTGTGGAATTTTAAAGAAAAGTATATTTCATAAATTGAAATTGCAGATCCCTTAAGACGAGTTCTATTTTGGTATCTACATTTACAATAACTGAGACTGTCACAGTCATTCACCTTCATCATTAAAAAACCATATAAAGTTCCTTTCTCCTCTATAGTTAGAATGCTAAGTACTGGGCTTGTAGACTAACTTTCTGAGTCCTTTATGTCCAGAGGTGTAGAGGCTAGGTAACCAGTAAGACAAGGTCAAATCTTAACACTGTGAGAAATCTCAACTCACCCATTTCCAAAATTACTTGTGAAAAGCAAAACTTTTTATAAGCCCATTATGGGTAATTTTAGAATAGTCATTTATAACTTGCATAAAGACTGGTTTTAAAATGGGGCCAAAATGCGAGGTGGCAACAGATCATGCCTTATTTAGAAAATCTAGTCATCCTTCTCTTAGATTAACTTTGGTCCAAACCTATGAGGGTTCTTTGGTGACTCTTGAGTCTGTGTCTGTCTCAAACACATCCAGATATTGGTATCCAAGGAAAGCTAGGATTGACAATCATTTAAAAGGACTTTACAACATCCACCATGTTGTGTTGTTGTGAGATTGCCTCAAGAGGTGGTACTGAAGGAAACCATTGTGCTTAAGCCACTAAGGAACTTAAGAGCTATTCAGGAGATGAGAGACCTTTAAAAAATATACTCAGCTACAAACTTGTTGTTGTTGTTGTTAGGTGCCATGGGGTCGATATCCGACTCATAGAGACCCTCATAGGGTTTTCAATGGCTGACTGTTTTGGGATTGCCTTGGGAGTGGATTGCCAGGTCCTTCTCCCATTTTTGCGGTGCTGGGAATTGAACTCAGGACCTCAGAGACTGCAGCGCAGCGCTCTACCAACTGAGCTAAATCCCAGCCCCAGCTCCAAACTAGAGTAGGTCATAACAGTCATTACTATAAAGAGCTGATGCTTCTGACTTGGAACAACCAAAAGAAGTAGCTTCTGAAAGATATCCAGAACCATTAAAAAGTCCTTCAGATGGGATCCATGTTCACAGAGAGTGAGCAATAATTGGAGCCATTATCACTGTAAGCCAACACAAGGAAATCACAGGTGAGGCAAGACAGACAATCCAGTCCTCTTTCTTCTTTCTTCCAAAATAAAGACATGCTGATCCCCTTACCTGTTGGGAATTCAAGGGAAAGATGATGAATGTTGGCATTCCAAAACTATTGAGAGGAAAGAATAATTTCCTACCAGTGAATCCAATACAGGTGGAGACTCAGAAACTGTCCATGTGGGTTTTGATGGATAAATGACATTGCATTACAGCTTGGCTTTCAGACTTTCAATAATCGTAGTAACATTTATTGACCCTATACTGAATGCCATCTACTATTCTAAGTGTTCTATATGTATTCACTCACTTTATAAAGCTATTCTATCATGTACTATTCTTATACCTCTTTTACTAATGAAGAAAAGTTATGTATACAAAAGTTAGCTTTCCCAAGATCATGAATTTGTAAATAGCAAACACAGAATAAGATAATTCCAGAGCTATGTTAGGTATGTCAACAGAACAGTAAAAAGAAAAAAACATGGCTTTTAAAATGTGGCCACATCTAATTCCCAGAACCTGCAAATATGTTATATCAATAGCAAAGGGGACTTTGCAGATGTGATGAATTTAAGAACCTTGAGATGAAGAAATTATCCTGGATTATCTAGATGGGCCCAAAGTAATCAAGTTGGTCATCAAAAATATAGAATCTTTCCTGGATTCAGTTAGAGGGAAATGTGACAACAGAAAAATAGTCTAAGAGACAGACCATTGATGGCTTTTAAGATAAAGGAGACCATGAGCCAAGAAATTTGGACGCTCCTTCAAGCTACAAAAGATGGGGAAATGGATTTTCCATTCAAAGAATGCAACCCAAAGAATCACTGTTTTAGCTCTACAATGGTGGCTGTGTTGGAATTCTAGCACTTTAAGATAATAAATTTGTGATATTTTAAGCCACTGAGTCTATGATGATTTGCTACAGAGGCAGTAGAAAACTAACCCACACTGCCTTTTTGAAAAAGAGGGTTACTGAGGTTCTTCCCTTCCATGGATAAAATTATTTTGTTGTAACTTGAGATAATAAGTTGGTTTGGTAGTTTTGAATATATTGCATGATGGTTTGTCCCACATTTAATACTCTACCAAGTGTTATAAGAAACTGAACATATTGTAGATCTTGTTACCCGAATTATAAGGTTGAAAGGTGCCATTCTTTGGGTCTTTGATTTATAAAAATGGCCTCCTATTGTTTGGAAAAATGAGGAGATAGGATTTCACCAAAAATTAGGAAGTTACTATTCTAGTTTTTGGATTACAAAAAGTTTGATGACTCATCGTCAAATTCTGTCATTAATGACATCATACTCTTTGAAGTCTCAGAATAACATGAGTTGTTCAAAAGGTGACATATTACAGGGAGTTTTTTCAAAGCAGCGTCAAAGTTTTCATATTTCTCATCAATGTCCATCATAAAACAGACTACAAGATGGACTCAATCTCTTTCATATGGTAGTGTTTATATCCATAAGTACCATGAAACATTAGGGCACTGGGTTTAGTAGGCAGTCTTTTGGGAAACATTCCACCGCCAAAAATAATTATGCCAAAGACTATTATCAAACAAAGCATTCATCACTACCTCTTTCCACTAGCGTGCAAATATCCTGGTTGGTAGGATATATGGAGAAAAAAGGAAGCTATTGCAGTGGCAGTTTTTTAGTTGATGAAACTTATTGATTTTAAATAATAAAATGTTAGAAAAAAGCAATAAATGCTTTGGAAGATTCAGGCCACCATAAAAGTAAACTTCAAAGCAAGTCTTCAGAACAGCATTTGAATCTCACAGAGCCATGTGACAGATGAAACTAAACCTGCCAGACACGACATTTGTATTCTTTCAGCATTCAGGTTGTAGAGTACTTCTAGTTCCTTCCCACATTGCAGATGCAATGGCATAATTCAGCTCCTATGGTTTATATTCATACAAACCTTATTAAACTTTTCCTGTACAATGAGCTGAAGAAAGGCAATCAGGACTGAGTAGCACAGACACTGAGTGCTGGGATAAAATAAAAATCAAAACATCTTTACCCCCAGCACTAATGTCATTCTGCCTATTG
Organism: Pedetes capensis; assembly: GCA_007922755.1. NCBI lineage: Eukaryota > Metazoa > Chordata > Mammalia > Rodentia > Pedetidae > Pedetes > Pedetes capensis. The sequence goes on along the minus strand of VMDO01011445.1, from coordinate 28,336 downwards.
TACAGAGGCTCCAATAGTAAAGAGGGGAGCTGCCAAGAGGATTGATTGTGTATACAGTCTGCTGGATTGATGGAGTATGAGAGCTACGTGCCCAGTTGAGAAAGGGCCAAGGGGGTTATATTTGTTATCACAACCAGTGCCATTCAGTGGTCTGGTGAATTAATCATTGTGCATTCTTAACTCTCCTTTTTCAAGCAGGTTTTTATTTTTCTTCTGAAAAAATTGACCATTTTACAAATAAATTGGTCAATATTCTATAAATATCACTCTTAACTGTGCTAACATTAACTTAAATATACCTGTAAGTTTTTATGATTTTCTTAATACAGTAAGTACTACTTAATCATTATAGAAAAATAAGGAAACACAATATAAGGAAAAAAATAACGTCCCACTACTCAATATAACCACTGTTAATGTTTAGGACATATTCTTCCAGATATTTTCCCATACAAATATATATGTATCCATATTTCAAAAAACAGTATCATATAATGATTTAAAACATTTTATGTTTTAAACCCTACCTCAACAATGCTACTATAACCTGCTACAAATACAACAGTATTGATTCGCTAACCATTCACATATTTCTATATCAGTCATCCTAAGCCTTTTTTTTTTTTTCAGTATTTGAAGGTTGAACCTAGGGCCTCTCACATACTTCTCAAGTGCTCTACCATTGGGCTGCACCTCTAGCCTATTTCTTAATTTTTCATCTTGAGACAGGGTCTTTCTAAGCTATGCAGGCTACCTCTGGCCACAAACCTGCAATCTTCCAGCCTACATCTCCCAAATTACCGGGATTAGACATGAGCCACCATGCCCAGTATAGGACATCATTTCTGATGAGCATGTACCATTCTACTGTATGAGTTTACCATAATTTCTTTAATCAATGTTCTGATAGCAGACATTGAGCTATAGTATATAATTTTTATTACTATAAATAATACTATGATGAACATACTAGTACATGTATATTGCATATTTTTCCAGTTATTTCCTTAAAATAAGCTTAGAAATCTAATTGCAAGGTTAAAAGTTATGAAGCAATCTAAAGATTTTGATATCTATCCATAATTTCATCTTTAAATGGGAAAGAAAATATTCAAACCCAGAAGATAAAAATCATGCAAAAATCTTTAGTTTCATAAAAGTACGAAATGCTAAATTAAAATACAAGCAGTAGTTTAATTTGGTTTTCTTTGTTAAACCATTTACACACACATATATGAAGTTATAGGCTTCAGTGCTAGTTCATTAAGTTTATAGATCAGCAAATGACACAATTTTCTAAATAAAAGGCAAAAACCAGTAAAATATATTTTATTAATAATTCCTAAGAATTTAAATAACAGATGAATTAGGATATAATTCATGCACTATAAAATGAACACTTTTAAGGTATGCAATAGAGTGGTTTTGGTATATTCAGAGTGGTACAACCATCACCACTCTCAAATTTCAGAATATTTTTATTATCTTCAGAAAGAAACTCTGGGCTGGCCATACAGTGCAGTGGTAGAGCACTGGCCTAGCATGTGAAGCCCCAGGTTTGATCTCCAGTAGTGCAAAAAAAGAAAAAAGACACTGTAAATAGTAATAGTTACTCTTCAGCCCCCTGCTTCCCAGCCAGACCTACTTTCTATTTCTCTGAATTTGTCTGTTTTTCACATTTCATGTAAATGGAATTACACAATGTGACTGGGTTCTTTCCCTTAGCATAATGTTTTCAAGGTTCATCCATATTATTGTGTGGATCAGTACTTTATTCCATCTTATTGCCAAATAATATTCCCCTATATGGTTATATCACATTTTGTTTATTCATTCATCAGTTTAGACTTTGGATGCCAATGTCACCCTCATTCTTAAAATCCTTCAGTAGCTCCTCAAACTAATCAGGACTATCAAAGTCCCATCTTGATCTGACCTTCACCTCTTTTTTGGTGGGAACTTTGCCATACTACCAAATCCATCCACTCCCACCCCTTTCATTGTCACTACAGTAATTACCTAAGTATTTTTAATTTCCCACAAATAACAGCCACATTCACTTTCATATGTGCTATGTCCTCTTTCTGCAATATCCTTACCTTCCTTATCTGTATGTTGTTGTTGTTGTTAGGTGCCGTCAAGTTGGTATCCGACTCATAGCGACCCTCTGTTCAACAGGGGAAGCACTATTGTCAGTGCTTCTCTGCTGTTCATAGGGTTTCCAATGGCAGATTGATTTTTGGGAGGAGGTTGCCAGGTCCTTCTCCCAAGCCTACAGCTTCTGGTGTTCCCAGGCGGTCTCCCATCCAGGTACTAACCCGGCCCGACCCTGCTTAGCTTCCGAGATCTGACGGGATCGGATGCCACAGGGCTACTGCTGCAGGCAGTCCTTATCTGTATAGGTGTGTTTTAATTGCCCATTATGATTCAGCTGTCATATAGCTCCTCATGGAAGCCCTAACACACCAAGTACAAGCTGGGTATAACAATTCTTACAATCTGTCATAACACTGGTCCCAATGTTTTATAATTATTACTTTTTTTGACTTCCCTTCAACTAGATTGTGAGGTCACTAAAGTCAGAAACTATACTCTATATCTCTGAACCACCTGCATGGAAGGCCTAGCATGTTGTAGCCATTTAATATTTATATATCTGATCAAAAAAATTAATTAGACTTTCTTTATAAGCTAAATTAATTCAGGGATGTTAAACTATGTAGAGTCTGCAGCTGTACCACTGTGACATCACATCCTGTCAGATCTCAGAAGCTAAGCAGGGTCAGGCCTGGTTAGCACTTGGATGGGAGACCACCCAACTTGGGAACACCAGGTGCTGTAGGCTTGGCAGAAGGACCCAGCAACCCACTCCCAAAAGTCAGTCAGCCACTGAAAACCCTATAAAAAGCACAGAAGCACCGACAACAGTGTTTTATCTGTTGTACATAGAGTTGCTGTGAGTCAGACACTGACTCGACAGCACCTAACAAGATTTATTTAAAATGCATGTTGGGTTTTTCTTATGTTTAATTTGTTCATATACACTTTATATTAAAATTCTCAGTAACATACATAGTGGTTAACTCATTAAAAGAAACCATTTGTAAGTCCAACTCTAGTAAGACGTTTAAAGTGAACAATGAATTTCTAATCTATCAAATAGGTTACATTTTAATGTAGAATAACTTAAGACAAATTCAGAATTTATACAAAAATGATTCAATATCATATTTCAAGTGCTGTAAGAAGGCATTTTTATGAATATGCCATGAAATCAATTTATAAATTATAATTGCTCTTTAAAACCAAGATGAAGTTTTTTTTTTATTACAAAGTAACATGTTGCTTTTCTTAAACTTGGCTTAGATAGTGGTGCCTTACTTAAAAAACTGTAATAGTCTTTAAAGCTTACATGTACAAACTATTTTAAATGTCTTCACTGTTTTCTATATGAATGAAAATTTGTTTATGTAGGCCTAGTTGTTGGTAATAAAATCCTAACCTCTGTTACTTCTGACTTATAGGGTATCTTTGTTACTAGGGTTCAGCCTGATGGACCAGCATCTAACCTACTGCAGCCTGGTGATAAGATTCTTCAGGTAAGACAAACAAAAGCAATGCATGCTGATGCCAGCATTGAAACAAACATATAATCATGTTATTAAGTAAAATGACTTGAATTAAATGACTGAAAATAAGTCCTTCTCACATTTCTTATTTGTTTCTGTCGCTTTGGAGTTGAGACAAGTCAAAAATAATTCAGTCTGATAGAATCCTATGTCCCTGGCATCTAATACAGTACCTGGCATATGGTAACATTTGACATATTTTTGTTGAATGGAATCTACTAGTAATATAAGAAGAACTTATACACACACATAAATATATAAGCCAAAGAGTAGTTACTTGGGGCAGGAATTTAGCTCAGTTGGTAGAGTGCTGCTCTGTGCTCACTGAGGCCCTGAGTTCAATCCCTAGCACCACAAAAATGGGAGAAAGATGTGGCAATCCACTCCCAAAGCAATCCCAAAACAGTCAGCCATCAAAAACCCTGTGAATAACAGAGAAGCACTGACATAGTGCCGGACATGGCACAGTGTCAGTGGGTGTTTCATTCTGTTGTATATAGGGTCACTAGAAGTTAGACCCGACTCTACAGCACCTAACAACATGAGTAGTTATGAAGTGAAATTAAGAAAAATTAAGTGCCTATATAGGGGTATCTGTGACTTGAGATGAGAAATAAGGGCAAGTCCATATTTAATTTCTCAAGAGTAAACTTATTACTGTTTGAATGCTGTAAAACTCATGGTTTTATCTATTTCCCTATTCAGAGGAACATAGTTTTAGCTGTAGATAAGGGGACTTCTTATAATGCATTGTCTAGTAGAAAAAAAAAAGATTTTCTTCTAACTTAAAGCTCTGTATACCAGAATAAATTTACTCTAGTAAAAAGTTAAGCAAATGCTTGGCATAACTTTTATCCATTTTGATTTTGTTGTCCTTCTTTCTGAATTCACTTCCCAGGTTGTTGTTGTTGTTGTTATTGTTAGGTGCCGTCAAATCGGTATCTGACTCATAGCAACTCTGGGCACAACAGGCAAAACACTGTTGTCAGTGCTTCTCTGCTGTTCATAGGGTTTTCAGTGGCAGATTGATTTTTGGGAGTGGGTTGCCCAGTCCATCTCCCAGCTTCCCAGATTAGAGGTCCTTAATCTTTCCTATATTACAGAGGAAGACTTAAGTATTTCCAATCTATGTAAGATTCAGTACTTTGACCACAGAAATTTTCAACAATATAAATAGAGCTACATGAAATTGCTGACATTTTGTCATTTGTAACAATTATGAAATGGCTCAACATAATATATTGAATATTTGGGTACACTGAGAAGATAGAACATATGAGAAAAGAACTTTAGTTGAGCTCTGCAAACACAGAAGATTGCAAAGACCCTTTTCACTCAGTTCTAAGGAGATCTTCTATCTCCCTTTTACTGCACTCTTTCAGAAAGTCCTAGAAAAGTAGACATGATGTATAGCCAGTATACATATATATAGCAAGATTGTTTTAAAATTTTATTCTCCACAGTGTTTCAAACTAACTAGAAAGGCCTCAGATCTGCTGTGTGTAAAATTAACTGTAGCTTATATTATATCCAAGGTCCCTCTCAACTCCAAATTCAGTTGTTTGATAATTTTATGAATTGTGGTGGAATAAAGTTCAGTGTAAGAATAAAGTACATGTAACTTCCTAATACTTGGTAAATGCTGCTCCTTAGTAAAGAAAATAACTAGAGATTTTTTTCCTCTATTCAATTTCTAAGAAACTTTTTTGAATCTTAGAGTCTGATAAAAAAAATATAGCCACTTAATTTCAGAGCTCTGATCTATTAGAATAGCAGGCTGGGTAGAGAAGCATTTTATAGCTTGAGACACATTTGTAGAGTTGCCTTCATCTATGACACAGGTAGCAAAAGAAAGGTTTTTTTTGTGCTGCTCAGATTCAGAGATGTATACATATGAATCATAACAAAATCATATGTATACATATATTAAACACACACATACAGACATATATCCTGGGGGTGCCAAAAATGTAAATACACTTTAAGAGATGTTTCGAAGTTGAATTAAGTTATGGTAGCAACATGTAGTATGACATTTGCCCAAAAGATAGCATTAATCAAATGAATGCTAGGGCCACCAATGTGATAGGACAATTAAAGACAATGGCAGACGAACAGTTGTCATTCAAGGAATACAAGACCATTTTGAAGTGGTATTTGGAATTTGAAAACATTGTGAAAGTACAGTGACAAAGGAGGCCTGAGTATGGAACAGAACCTCCAATACACCTAACAACTGCACACATTCATAAGTTTGAGATACGTGGTACTATGTGCACGAGGGAAGATCCAGGAGGCCTCACACAGCAACAAGCCCTGCTGCTCCTGCTATGGCAACCACTTTGAGCAATTCTTATAGTTGTAGAAGTCAAACATGACTTGTATTCACCTTTTATTATTGATAGATACTGAACATTATAATCTTAATATAGTTTCTTTATTTCTTAAAATGTATATACATTCTCTGTGTCTCTCTGTGTGTATATGTATGTATGTATGTATGTATGTATATAAAATATATATATATATATATATATATATATATGTATATATACACACACACATATGTAAAATATCCTGAAGATGGGAAAATAAGATGTTAGTGTCCATAGGATACTAGAATGCTCTTTTCTGTGATCTTCTAGAAAGCCTATATGTGGAAATGATTAGTATTTCTAATCCCTGAGATTTATATAACAATGGCAAAGTGCACAGAGGAATAGGTTCCTACTGCAAGAAGTAGAAAGGAGTTACAAGCTTAATGAATTAAAATCCAAGAATACCCCAAAAGAGCTGCATCTGATGTCTCTTTTCTCCACAAATGGCAATTGAGGTTGTGAAACTTTCTTTTTGCTACAGAATTCATTCCTAGGTAGTGTAATAAAATCAAAGGCCATTTTCAATAAATAAAATGTTACTGTATCTATAGTTTCATTCATAATTAAAAGGCAAAAGTGGCCAATTATACTCTGAAGTAAAGACTAATTCTGAACAGAAACAGTTGCCGATGTTAAAGCTAAGAAAGCAAGCTATATTTTTGACACTTTGTAATACTAGTGGCTCTTAGAAAATGTTGGGAAAAGATGGGTTAATAACATTGAGAAATCAATCACAACATCAGTGTTATACATTCTCACTTGAGCAAAATTATTTATAAAGCTTAATGACAATGAAAATCTTAGAAATCCAGATAAAAGGAAGATAAACACCAAATAGCTTACTGCAGTGATGGCACTTACTGGGTTTGATATAAACCAATAGCAAAGAGCAAAAGAGACATAAGACAGCAAAAGAGATAACCTTTCCCAAATTCTCCTCAACCTAGAATTTATTAGATATGATCTTCCTTTTTCTATAATGCTCTACTTCCCACTCTCTTGTTGTTACATTATTAGCATGTTATTTGAATTATGTGAAGATGTGTACATTAAAGGATAATTAAAACATATCCATATGATTTTTATGTCATTTTAGCATTCATTTTTCCAGCATAGACACACTACAATGAATGAACATTTTGAAATGACTTACAGTGCTATTTTACCTCAAGTCAGTGTGGCATGTGGAAAGAGCATTGTGATAGCAGACCTGACCCTTCATGGCTTCACCTTCATAAAGCTGAATTACATAAGAGTGAAAGAAAGAAAAAAACTAAAAGCACATGGATGATTTTAAAAAGTTATTAGATTGAACCATGTGGATTTGCCCATATGAAACAATCATTAAATGTTAATTTGTTATTTTCACTTCATAATTTCTTCTTTCTAATATTCTTGCTAGTTAAAAAATCTGGCCTAATTCATTATATGCTTTACAATTCAAAATGTTTCTGAATATAGAAAACCTATTAAATATAGTTACTCTTTTGAGGTGAATATATTGGGGAAAAGAATATATTGTACTTGATAATTAACAACACAATTCACATTTATAGCCTAAAACTCATTTGTAAGTACATTGTGTTCTATTATGCCAGGTTATTCAGGCCTTGTCCTTCTTATTTATCATTCCCTGCCCAAGACACAAGCCTAACCTGGGCAGGAGAAGGGAAATAATTTATAAAGAGTTAGTTAATATCATATGCATCCTACCAGTTCCCAAAACAGATTTTTCCAATATGAGGCATATAAGTATGGCACTCAGTTGAAGACAGTTGTAAAGTCTCTTCTACCTTACCATAATTTTAAAGGTTTTTAAATTATATCTGTGGCTATATTTCTAAGATACCAGAATATAAGTCAATATAATAATAATCCAATTATCCTCTTTTGCTCCCTAATCTTAAAGTCTATGGCCCTACAATTCTTAAAGACAGTTCAAGAAACCACTATCAACAAATAAGTAGGTCAACTAATAACTGGACTATTAGCAGTTATGATTATTGTGCTTTTTAACTCTTATTCTTGTTTTAGTTGTGTTTTTATTCCTTAGAGCACCAAATTTTGGCTAAAATCATGGAGTGTGATGCTCATCAGGCCAATTATATCACAACATTTCTTCATAAGTATTGGTAACTGCCCCCTTGCATCCTGATTAGGATGGGAATTTTTTGTTGTTTATGGGGTTTTTTGGTGTTGGTAGTTTGGTTCTGGTTTGTCTGTTGTTTGCTCGCTTGCTTGCTTGCTTGCTTGGTTGTTTTGAGACAAGATCTCACATTGTAGCCCACGTTGGCAGGGATCTCACTATGTAGCCCAGGCTGGCCTCAACTCCTGAGCACCCTGCCTCAGCCTCCTAAATGCTGGGACTATAGGCATTTGCCACCATGCCACCTCCGATTAGTGTCTTGTAAGGAGATGTCATTAGAAGCTCCATTGTGTTGGTCAGACTTTTTGTTGCTGTAACAAAATACACACGAAAACAGCTTCAGGGAGGAGGGATTTATTTTGGCTAAGTTTCACAGGTTTCAGTCTAAGGGCCCTGGGCTGTGTTGTTTCCACGCTTGTGAGAGGGAAGCTGCCTCACATCCTAGCAGAGAGCAGGCAGAGAGCTCTCTAAGAAGGGACCAGAAATAAGACATGTCCTTCCAAGTCATGCCCCCAGTGACCAACCTTCCCTGACCAAGCCCCACCTCATAGCCTCCACCATCTCGCAGTGATGCTCTCGTATCATGACTCCATCAGTAGACTAATCCATTGATTAGATCAGTGCCCTCAGGATCCAATCACTTCCCAAAATCTCATCAGCTGGAAACCAAGCCCAAAACAGATGAGCCTTTTGGGGGGACACTTCATATCCAAACCATAAGACCTATAATAGATAAGAAAGGAAGTCATGTGCCCTCTAAGGAGCTCATAGCTAGACAAAAGGGATGAATGTATTCAGACACTAGAAAACTAATATAGTACTTGGTTTTTTGATATAACTAATACACATTGTAGCACTATCAAGAAAATGAAGTGACTGACAGAAGAGAATTATTCTTGGGATGCCATGCATGAAAAAATAAATAAATAAATAAATACATACATACATACATACAAACAAGATGCTAGCCCCTCCTCTTCTCACTTTACCCATGGAACCAGAGAGGTAAGACTACAAGGCAGAGCACTGTGGAGATCTCCAGGTGTGAAGGCGGCACAGGCAGGGAGTTTCCCCCTAGTGGACAGGAGTTCCTTCAGGCATAATACAAGAGGGTAGGAGGTATAGGAAGAACCTGTGGGTGAGACCGGCCTGAACTGCCAGGAGTTGGGTAAGAGGCTTACTCCAGAAAGAGTGAGTGTAGAGTACAGAAGAGTGAATGTTGGGGAGAAAGACTCTAAGATACTGTGTTAGACTCATAATGAATGAAAACCCTGGGACAAGTCAAGTCCATTAAGCTGGCTGTATGCTCCGTAGTTTGGCTGATATGAAAATAACATTAATTGAGCATCTATATTGTGTCATTTGGGGCAGAGGTTTAGCTCAGTTGATGGAGTGCTGCTCTGTGCACTCTGAGGCCCTGAGTTTGATCCCCAGCACCACAAAAATGGGAGGATGTGGCAGCCCACTCATGAAACAAAACAGCCTTTGAAAATCTCATGAATAGCAGAGATACATTGGCATAGTGCCAGGCATGGCACAACATCAGGGAGTGTTTCATTCTGTTGTACACAGGGTCACCATGAGTCGGACCCAACTCAAGGGCACTTAACAACAACAACAATCATGTCATTTAAGTCACCCAACCTTTAAAAATATCTGTGTTGACAGATGTTCACTTATTTGAGCTCTTTCCATTACGCAGTACTGATTCTTTGAAGCAAATTGTACTGATTTGTTCATTTGCTTATTTGGAAAATATGCTTTGAATGCTGATTAGGTAAAAAGTATTGTGTCAAGCAATGTAAGCAGTGTAATAAGGATTGTAACTCAGTTCCTGATTTTACACAACCTTGTCCAGGAAGTAGACATGCCCAAAATTACAGAGAAGATAAAGGAAGAAGACAGGAAAGAGTTGTATAACATTTAATCCAATAACCCTCCAGTCTGCTTTTATTTGTAGGAGGGGGTTGAACTCAGAGCTTCAAGTGTGGTAAGCAGGTGTTCTTCCACTAAGCCACACCATGAGCCCCTTTTTGATTTTTTTGTTTTGAGACAGCGTCTTACTGAGCCGTGCAAGCTGCCTCTGGTCTTGAACCTGTGATCCTCCTGCTTCAGCCTCCTGAGCCTCTGGGACAATAAGAATTCACCATAGTGCTTGGCTGTTTTGTTTCATTAATTGATTGATTGGTTGATTGATAGCTATGCTGGGGATCAAATCCAGAGCTTCGTGCATGCCAGGCAAGCACTCTACTGAGCTACAACCTCAGCACTCCATCTGTCTTTTAAGAGCAAGCTCTCCACCAAAACAGAAACCAACCTGGCTATAGAGTCCCCTAAAAATAAAGGGTATTTTCAAGTTTTTTTTTTTCTTTTCATGTCAAAAGTAAAAGAAGTAGAATGTAGCTTCTTGGGAAAATGCCTTGTAAATCAAAGAAAGAAATTAATTTGTTGAGGATGTTATTTGATATGTTCATAAGAAGTAAGCAGGCACTCTAAATTCAGAGCAGATAAATAACCAAATTTCTTCAGAATTGCATATGTACAATTGAGACAGAGGAAAAATCATTATGTTTTGTTTGGTGCAGTTTTTTTAATACTACGGTAAAAGCCATTAAACTTTAAAGAGCAATGTAAATTTTCATGTGAACTATTTAAGAAATGAAGGTCTATAGTTCAGATTTTTGATAGAAAGTTTTTTTTAAATGACTTGGCAAAAAGTCAGGGTAGCATTGATTATGCAATATACTCAGCACTAAATATAGCCCAGTGTTTAATGAAAGTACACTATGAGATGAAAATTCTGAAATGGGAATTCTATGTAGTTAACGTGAAGCACAGTATTTAATATCTATGATTCCCACTGTCTCTCGTAATGTCTGGCTGTCAGAATTAGATACCATGTAGGTTTGCCCTTATAATTCTAGCTTGGTTGCTGAATTTTCTAGTTTTCTCTCATCTCGAGAGCTATGGGCATTCAAAGTATAAGATATCGAATATGCAAAATATATGTGTACTGATCTTTTAAATGCTTATCCCTTGAAGGTCATTTAAATCAACCAAAACACACCTTTGTCTCTAATCTGATTCCCTTTGGTGTCTAAAAGATTTGCAGTCCTTGCTGTTTGACAATCCCACCAACCCTGTGGCCAAACCTTCTCCAAGGCTAGTTTTTAAGTTTAGAGCTTTGAGTAAGAATATAACAAAATTTCTTGGAGAATTATAAGCTCATCTGGAAAGTTTCTGCAGTATAAACAACAGTATAATTTATCCATTTGACAAAACATTTACCAGAAAGAAGTCAAAGATAAATCCAGAAAGAAAGAAGAAATCCAGAAGCCAAGTATGTTTCAAAGTAAACTGATGAGCTCTGATTGCAAAGCTCTACTTTTAGTTCCAACTACAAATATTATTTTCATTAACCCTCAGTCCTTTCATGTCTAACACATGAAAAAGGAAATTAAGGATATTTTCAGGCACAGAAGATGTCAAATAGAATTTTTTAAAGGAGGGATGTGTTTTGGAAATAACAAAGATTATAGTAAAATATTCCTTCTTACTTTCAAATCAACTAACACTAGAACCCTCTAATTACATATTCTTCAAACATAATATCTTCAGAGAACCTTTTCACTTCCTAGATTGTTTTCTGATTAACTTCATTGGAACTTAAAAAGCTGGTCATTTGCTTTTCATTTTTCATTAACCTTCAATTTCCTCAAAATTGCATACATTTTATTTGAATATAATAATGTGTTCATAAACTGAAAAAATTGGAGAAGGATGTGGCATTCCACTCAGGAAAACAATCCTGAATCAATCAGCCATTAAAAACCCTATGAGGGTCACCATGAATCAGACATGACTTGATAGCACCTAACAGCAACAAAGAACACACACACACATACACACACACACAGACACACACACACACACACAGAGTGTGGCAACATTTTAATTTTTCAATAGTTTAGTATTTACTCTTCATACCATCTTTTGCATTTATATTGTGCACATATTCAAAATGTTATGTGCAAAAATCTGTCACATGCACTTGTCAACGTATCCTTGATTTTATATTCTGCAACTAATATTGCACAGGACCAGCCTTTATTTCCTCAGTCTCTTTATTCACACATATACACACACAGAGAAAAAAACCCACAAAACTCCACTAGGAGAAATCCTAGTGTGAGGTTCTTCTGGTCCTTATTTTAATTGGAAAAGCTCAAGAAAGGCAGTAACATAGTTCTTTGACTCCCTGTCTGAACTACCCAAGATATAAGGCAGACAACTGTATTCTTGGTAACAAATAGTGTAAATTCTTTTTGCCCTCCTGTCCTAAGGATGAAATGAGTGGGTTTCTATCTTCTGTTTGCATTCAACCCCTTTTTCCAGTCTTCTCTGTCATTGCCCACCCCTGTCAACAGGCCTAACACAATGTTTCATATCAATAAATAGCTCAGTTACTCTTACAAAGGGCACTCATTTAATGAACCTAAAATAAGAGTTATAATCTTATAACATTGAAAGAGACTAATTGTACCAAGATAAAGGGTTGACAATTGACATATAACTTCCCACCTAAGTGGCCACTAGCTCTGTTATCTTGGATATTTCATGTGATCACTCTCACCTTCACATTTTCATCTTTCAAATAATTAGGGTTAACTAAGCAAAAAAATAAAATAAAAAATTCCTTCCTCTGACATTTTCTCTTATTCTTGTGGCTAAATGAAAATCATGTTTCTTAAATTCAAGAAAATAATCATGTGGTAATATTAACAGCATCAGCTAACACATTGTTTACAGGGTGCCAGGCCTATCGTAATCACTTGACAAACATTGCTCATTGGGTCTTTAATAAGCTTTCTAAAATGACTTTTTCAGGGTCTTTCGTATTTCAGAGCCATTCTCAGGCAGTCCCTGATCGTGTTTTTTCAAACAGGTCTCTTGAGGTTCACTAATGGTCTGGTTTTGATCAGAAAAGTTTCTGGGGACTAGAATTACAGAAAATTCCGATGCCCATTTGACTTGGTGATCTAATCCACCAGCCTTCTTATTTCCTTCTGGAAGGTTATATATTCAATGATCTAACTCTCATTTGTATTGCCAAAGCAGGAAAGCAAAAGGTTGGTGCTTTCAAGCTATATTCAGAGCTAACTTTATAAGGGGTCTGCTGGCCCTGAAACAGAACATGGACTGTGGTTCTCAACATCTTAAAGCCTGGTTTATTAGAAACAGATCTCTCTCTTTCTCTCTCTCTCCCTCTCTCCCTCCCCCCACTCGCCCCCCCTTTCTCCCCCTACCTCTCAACCTCTCTTTTTCCACAAGAACTACTTATCTTCTTTTTGAAGAAAAGGTAATTTGAAAATTTGAAGCCAGGTGCAATGGCTCACGCCTGTAACTCAGAAAGCAGAGGCAGGAGGATCATGAGTTTGACACCAGAGCCAGCCTGTATAACTTAGCAAGACTCTGACTCAAAATAAAAATAAAATAAAATAAAATAAAAATAAATAAAATAAATAAAAATAAATAAAATAAATAAATAAAAATAAATAAATAAATTAAATTAAATTAAATTAAAAAATGGGCTGAGAGTGTAGTCCAGTGGTAATTCCTTATCCCTGAAACTCTGAGATATTTAAATTTCAAACAATTCCCTGAAAATTCCCATTGAGTTTTGTGTTCATTGCAATTCTAGGGTGAGGCTGCAAATAGATAAATCTGAGCACTCACAAAGGTATTAAGTTTTGACATTCAAGAGCATCATTATTAAAGTTGAATTTTAATTTCACAATTAACTTTTGGGTAAACTGAAGGCATTGAGGTAGTTAGTATATGCCTCAAAATTGTGGTGGAATAAATGTATATTTCATATAAGCTTGCTATTTTTCTGGTGTCAAAAATAGGACGAGTAGAGAGAAAAATGTGCTATATGTTGTTACTCTTTGTTACCATCTAACTAGAAATAATATCAAATGGAAGCTTATTGTCTGATTTTTACTATAGAAATTTGAGCTAACACACCCAAAATTGTACTCAGCTATGACTGTCTCCTGCTACGAAATAGCTAATATCAACTTCAATCAGCATTTTCATCAATTAAATATTGTTGTTGTTGTTGTTGTTGTTGTTGTTAGGTGCCGTCAAGTCAGTATCCGACTCATAGCGACCCTCTGGACAACAGGGGAAACACTATTGTCAGTGCTTCTCTGCTGTTCATAGGGTTTTTCAATGGCAGGTTGATTTTTGGGAGGAGGTTGCTGGGTCCTTCTCCCAAGCCTACAGCTTCTGGTGTTCCCAGGCGGTCTCCCATCCAGGTACTAACCAGGCCCGACCCTGCTTAACTTCCGAGATCTGACAGGATAAATATATAGAGTTCTATTAATTCAAGCCTGCAGCCATAGAACTATAGCATCCGATCCCATCAGATCTCGGAAGCTAAGCAGGGCCAGGCCTAGTTAGTAATTGGATGGGAGACCATCTGGGAATAGCAGATACTGTAGGCTTCGGAGAAGGACCTGCAACCCGCTCCCAAAAATCAACCTGCCACTGAAAACCCTATGAATAGCAGAGAAGCACTGACAAAGTGTTTTTGCCTGTTGTACGTAGGGTCACTGTGAGTTGGATACCAACTTGATGGCACCTAACAACATTAATTCAAAGTAAATTTATATTTCTAATTATATGGATTTCCAAGGGTTTACATTTCATTTCCTAGTATTTTTCTTATTGGTGGATATACTCTAGTTTTAAGATGCATTAGTTTAGAACTTTATCCCATCATTAACCATTCAGTTTAGTAAATTAGAGATAAAATGTTATGTAGCAGATGACTTCCATCTAAGTCATAACGATTGTACAGTATTACTAAAGATGTCATGCTGTTTGAAATTTGCAAGAGCTAAAGGTTTCATAAAGTGCCATTCCTGGTGGTGCACACCAGTAATCAACAAGCTGCCAAGGATGAAGCCAGAGGATCACGAATTTGAAGACAGCCTGGACAACACTTTGGGAGAACTGAGCAACCCCAGTCCCAAAAAGCAGTCAGCCATTGAAAACCCTACAAATAGCAGAGAAGCATTAACAATACTGTTTTGCCTATTGTATGTAGGGTTGCTATGAGTTGGACACTGACTTGATGGCACCTAACAACAACAACAAAGGTTGCAAAACATTTAAACTTTTAATGAATGGCAATTTCAAATATAGCCTGCAACCATAGCCCTGTGGCATTCGATCCCGTCAAATCTCGGAAGCTAAGCATGGCCAGGCCTGGTTAGTACTTGGATGGGAGACTGCCTGGGAACACCAGGTGCTGTAGGCTTGGGAGAAGGACCTGGCAACCCACTCCCAAAAATTAACCCACCATTGAAAACCCTATGAACAGCAGAGAAGCACTGACAATAGTGTTTCCCCTGTTGTACATAGGGTCGCTATGAGCCGGATACTGACTTGACGGCACCTAACAACAACAAAGCGGGCTGGGATTTAGCTCAGTTGGTAGAGCGCTGCACCGCAGTCTCTGAGGTCCCGAGTTCAATTCCCAGCACCGCAAAAATGGGAGAAGGACCTGGCAATCCACTCCCAAGGTAATCCCGACACAGTCTGCCATTGAAAACCCTATGAGGGTCGCTATGAGTCGGATACCCACTCGATGGCACCTAACAACAACAACAACAACAACAACAACAACTTGAAATATGAATCATGTTCTAAGAAAACCAAAAAGAGTAACTAAAATAACAAAGGCAATATGTGTCCCAAGTATCAGTCCACTGAAAATTGAAAAAAAAAAAGAAAAAACAAAAACCAGTTAACTGGCTGTATTACCTGTACCTTGCCAAGCAGTTAATTTGACTAACTATCAAATTGAGGTTCACACTTCAAGGAAAACCATTATATAACTATTGGCCATTGAGTAACCAAGACTTGTTCCTACCAAATTTCAAGAAACTTGCAATTTAATTTGGCTTTTATGGCTTGGAAGGCATAGGGGACCCTCCTCTCTATACATTAATAATAAAAATCATTCCAGTTAGAACATTTTCAGTTTAGTATAAGGAAAACTGAAGACAATGAGAACTCATCACAGAGAACAAAGTATGTTTCATAACATAAATATAAACTAATAGCTAGTTGGATCCTGAAATTGTAACTTTAGGTTATTTATGTTTAAAATGAATTTTGATTTCTTACACTAAAGCGGGTTTCTAATGTTAATGTGCCTGCTCCCTGAAGGATAGTCTCTGAGGAATTGGCATAGGAACCACTGATGTAGATAATGAAAATACTTGCATTTAGCCATGGAGGAAATAAAAAACATTTCTTTAATATAAGAATGTATAAGTCAAGAACTTTTCAATTAGTGAAAATAAGATTTAATAATCATATTTATTGTTGTAGTTGTTAGGTACCATAGAGTTGGTGTCTGACTCATAGCGACCCTATGTACAATAGATGAAACACTATCATCAGTGCTTCTCTGCTGTTCATAGGGTTTTCAGTGGGTGATTGTTTTTTGGGAGTGGGTTACCAGGTCCTTCTTCCCAAGCCTACAGCATCTGGTGTTCCCACACAGTCTCCCATCCAAGTACTAACTAGGCCCTACCCTGCTTATCTTCCAAGATCTGACAGGATTGGACACCACAGTGGTAGGGCTACAAGCAATAATCACATTTAGCACAACTGAAATATCTGACCTGCTGCTTGGTTTATATCAGTGATTATTTGACACAAATGCAATGGCTATGTATACAGTCCGAAACTATCTCAATTAAACTCCTGTAAAAACAAATCAGAACAGCAGAGCTGGGATTGTAGCTCAGTGGTAGAACACTTGCCTAGCATGCATGAGGCCCTTGGGGATTGATCCCCAGCACTGGAAAAACAACAAAAAATAGCAACAATAGCAAAACTGTTGCCAGTACATCTGTCTGATACTCATCAGTGTACCTTTTTAATTAGCACAGATGCAAAGACATACTAGGCACTTAGGTAATACTTGTTGAATTAATAAATTGTATTGAATCTGAATAAAATTAGTTACTTTTATAATTGCCATTCCACTATGAATTTTAAAAACTGATAACTTTTCATTGCTCAGTGCTCCTTTGAATATTATGACTAGAAACAATGACATAGTGATAACAAACCATTTGTTTTGATTGACCTGTTTTATTTGTGTACTTGCAGGCAAATGGACACAGTTTTGTACATATGGAACATGAAAAAGCTGTCTTACTACTGAAGAGTTTCCAGAACACAGTAGACCTAGTTATTCAACGTGAGCTTACTGTCTAAATATTTTTTATAAATAGTGAAGATACGTCTAGCCAGAGCTAATGTTCAAAAATAAATTTATACATAGAAACAAATTGCCAATTGCTGGACCAATGGCAAGCATTAGTGCCAAATGTATAATACTATATGTTAGCATTGATCATCCTGAAAAATGTTAACTCTATAAATATGATGTTCATGTGGTTATGTATTGGTTTTAATTGTCAGCCTCTGGCTGTGCATTGGTGCAGTTTTGTTTCTGTTTTTGTTTTTTAATCAAATAAGTTTCTTCTCAAGTGAATTTCATATAATTTCGGAGCACGGAAGCACACACAAGCTCTTTACAAATTCTGCTCTCCATCAGAAACACTGCCTCAAAGTTGTATATGCCTTTATATAGAAAACACAAATATAAAGAATTGTAATTCCCATAAAATATTTCTAGCACAAAGTATATGTTGGCATATATACAAAAACAATATAGAAAAAAACAATATTTTCATAAACTAAACATCTCGGATTGAGAAAAAATATATCTTAAAATAAGACTTTACTATATTGAATCTTTTTCAATAAAAATTACAAGATAATGCCTTATGAAAGTAACTGTACATATGGTAAAAAGTGTTTATATTTGGTTCCATATTCATTTGCAAAATTCTCATAACACAGAGTGAAATATTTCATAAATTACCCATTTATCTCTGGGACCTGAGTAAAAATAGGACAAACTAATGTGCTCGATGCCTTTAGCTAATTAAAATGCAGAGTTAAAAAAATAAGCAAAAGGTCACTGTAGATAAGTCTTTTCACCACAAATTTAAGCAGTGAATGATGGGTGGCAGGAAAGGTATTATTTTATTTCTTTCAAGTTTATGTTGATTATTAACTGTAGCCCCTGTGATTTCTTTACATGCAAATGTGGGTATCTATTTGTGTGATGCTTTATTTAATTTGCTACTTTTAAATCATTTAAAATGAGTTTTGGGAATTGGTGAAATTTATTATTAAGAAAGACTTGTTAGAAAGTTGTGGTGGGCACTTTAAAAACTTTGGTATTTAAATATGAAACTTCGAATATACTTTCACAGAGCTGTGGTCTACCTGTATTATTAATTTCAATGCCTGTTTTTGCAGACAGAAAAAGATAAAATACTTTTTTCCCTAACAAAGTTTTAAAGTATATATAATGCTGAACGCTTTCTCACTGGAGAGAAAGATAGGCATAGTTAGTGGAGAAAGATTTATATTACATTAGCATGATCTTCCCTATAAACTATCAAAATTCATTTTATAATTCTTTAAAATATTTCTTTTTATATTAGTCATTAATTTTCTTCAAATATTAATTTGAAATTCCAGAATAATTTCCCATAATTGGTTGTAGGCATTCTCATATTTCTACATAGCTATTTTAATATAATAAATTTACTTTACATGATAGTGTTTCAAATATTCTATTGAAATTTTACAATAGAATCACATGTTGATATCACCACAGCTCTGCGAATAGTATTTGTAAGTTAATGTTTTATGGGGACAATGAAAATATTGTATTTTTGTAGGATCTATTAAAATGAGTGTCACTTACTAAAATTACAGTGGTTTTTTTGGCATAGAATTTGTCACTTGAAGGCAAATAATACTTCAGTTTATAGATGATGCACTAATCTTGATGTTGTTTTATGTCAAGGTGACAATACCATGATTTTATAGGCATTAGCTAACAATTAGCTAATGATTAAATGATTGGCCTATTTATTTCCCAGAACTAACTTTTAAATCCATCTTAATATATTGAGAATATCTGATGAGAAATGTCTTTCAAAGCCTAATTTTCTTTGTCAAAACTCATGCCACACTACTGTACACAGATATTATAGAGTTAATCAGGATAGAGGCGCTCACTGGCCTCATAAGATCACTTAAAGGAAAAACAAACTCAAGAGTGTAGTTTGGTGGCAGTGAAAGTTCTCAAATCAACCCATCAGTGTTGCTTAGTCATTTATGGGAGCGGTGGGAGAAGAGCCAGATGTAGGACTTCCCCAAGTCTTTTTCTTATGTCAGGCTTCCACATCAACCCCAGAGCATCGGGAGATGCTTCCGAGGCATTCAGCTGAGAGGATCGCGAGACTAATAAGCATCTCTGCCATTCCTGACGTGACAGCATTGTCTGGGGACAATGCTTTAATGCTTCCTGTTCTGCAGTTCAGAAGTGAGGAGAAGAGAAAAGGGATCCCTGACGAACTAAAAAGAAATCTGATATGCCAGAGGTCAATTGTACTACTATGCTGCATACTGAGAACAGGCAGGTAATAATGAAAAGAGGCATTTTCTTTTTTTAGGTTGGCTAAATAGGATCACTAATCACTTGAGGGAGAAAGAAACTGAACTGAATTTATACATGGCCAAAATTAATAATTCATTGTTTTTTGGCTATTGACTTTTTTTGAGTAACTGGTTGGCTGCCTGAAACTAGAATCCTGTTCATGTTAACAATAATAAAAGAAGTCAAGAGTGTGCCTTCAAAAAAAGGAAAAGAAGTGAAAAGAAAAATCTACAACAACAAAAAGGAGTGATGGCTCCAGTGGACTCCACCTCTTGATTGTTACTGGAATCTTCCTGCTGAGGAAGCTGTTTATATATGATGGATCAGTAAGATGTAATAGAAGGGACTGAAAAAAATGAGAGGTAGAAATAACAAATGCTGAAAATTATTAGAATTGCTGCAGATTTTGCAAGACAAATAGGCATGAGTGGGCAATTTTAAAAACTATTTACAAGGTTCACAGTATTTTTTCACAAAAGCTTTCTTATGATAATTCCAACCCTCCAAACAACACAAGTCACCTAAACACACAACAATTTCATAATGTAAGTCATTTTTGATACAGAATACTCAAAATCAGTATGACATATGAGTATTTTTGTCATGCTAATCTGTTCTTTGAGGCCTGTAGAAAATATATGTCCCAGTTACCTGGAATTGTAATTATAGATGTCAATCTCAGTTGTTTCTGGGACTTACCTGGGATTACCACCAAGGATGGAAAACAGCTTTGAAGAGGAGGTGACAAACCAACATTAATTTGTTTTTATCTTAACAGTGATTACACATGTATCACTAATATAACTGCTTATTTAAAAGCAGGGCTGGAATATCTATTACCATGTAAGATAAAGAAAGAAAAGTCTCAGAGGCAAGAAAATGGAAATTAAATTTATATATTCAACTATTAGCTGAAAAAGTATCTGAATTTGCCAAAATTATTAGATGAAGAAAACCACAAAAACTTTATTTTTAATCATAAAATCTACTTAATATCTCCACCACTATGTTTGGAAAACATAGTGTACTTGCCAACTTGTCATTAGCTTCCAACATTGTCCTTGATCAATTTCTACCCCTCATTGGCAAACAGATCAAGAATGTCCTGCTGGGCGTGGTGGCTCACGCCTGTGATCCCAGCCGCTCAAGAGGCGGAGGCAGGAGGATCGCAAGTTTTAGACCAGAGGCAGTCTGCATAACTTAGCAAGACCCTGTCCAAAAAGTGAAAAAAAAAATGGGCTGGAGGTGCAGCTCAGTGGCCCAGCACTTGCAAAGCATGCAAGCGCAAGGTCCTGGGTTCAACCCCTAGTACCGCAAAAAAAAAGAAAGAAAGAAAGAAAGAAAAAGAAAACAAAAATCTATCCTGATGACTACACGCTTAACAAGAGACAAGAATATGACCTAATGTGAAAAAATCCATATTGGTATGGGACTACCATTCTAAGTCTGGTAAAGTCAATCAGAAAACACGTGTGACTGATTCCTGGAACACAGAATCCACAAAAAGTAAAAACATTATGTAAATAATGAAATCCAGTAAGTTAAGAAGATGGGACTTTCATCTAGTATAAAGAAAGCAAGGCTGACCTTCTAATACAGTTCCTGTCACAGAAATGCTAAATCTTTCTGAGGCTTAATAAAATGTTCTAACACTGAGTTAGTGGTGTGCCAGCTCTTATGGTTGTAGCTACCTGATCAACTGAAATTTGGAGTAAAATTTCCAGATATTAGATAACTTGCATAAACTTTTACCCCTAGCAATACAACTGCTTTCTCTTAGGATAAGCATCCTGCCTTGGCTCAGAATATCTCTTCATCACCTAGTTAGTTCAACCCCTATGAATATACTATAGCAAGAAAAGAGAATGGGGGCTGAGGAGAAATGGATGTGCACTATGGAAAGCATGTGGGTTAATATTATAGGAGATCCTTGGTATCAGCTCTCCTATGGATCCTTTTAGCTCCATTTTGTAGAGAATGTATTTTCCAGGACACCCCACTGTACAAAACTAAAGCAAATACAATCAAGGTTTCCAGTTATGTCCTGAAACTTCTGGGAGCATTTCTGTTTCTGGCATACAAAGCTGACCTCTCTTCATTGCTGCTGTTGCTGCTATAGAGCCATCCCTCCAATCCCCATGCTTTTCAAAGGCAGTGGATACCTGCTTCTTTCCAGCTGAGACAAGCATAAGTAACCCCCTTAGAGCTCTAGGTCTCAGAGACCCTCAAGTATCAACTGATGTTCCAGGTTCCAGTTTGGAGGAACTTTCTTGGGGGATCGAGGAACCTGGAGCAGTGCCATAAAGCAAAGCCCAAAGGCAGCACATTTACCATATCACTGACAACAGCAAACAAAGCTTGCGCGGAAGGGTGAGGGTGGCAATGCCTTAATAGAACTGTGTTTCCACTTTTATTTTTATTTATTTATTTTATACTTCTATTTTGTAAGTGTTAGATTTTGCCATATTGAGTGATTTTCTCTGAGCCACCAGCTGCTTGTTATTAGAACAAGTTCCAGTCTTCCTGACTTGTAACACTATCCTCAAGAGTGGTTTAGGAACACTCTCCTTGTGAGGGTGTAAACTGCTTGGCTTCTACCTCGGAGAATTCAGAGTTCTGAAACTACAAAGGGGACAAGTCCACTCTACGTTTTTATTTAAAAATATACAGGGGCAAAGAAGGAAGGAAGGAAGGAAGGAAGGAAGGAAGGAAGGAAGGAAGGACGGACGGACGGACAGACAGACAGACAGACAGAAAGAAAGAAAGAAAGAAAGAAGAAAGAAGAAAGAAAAAGAAAAAAAGAAGAGAAGATAAAAAAAGAAAAAAGAAAGAAAATTAAAAAAAGAAAAGCAATAAGAATGCTGAATCAGGAGGGAAATAATTTATTGGTCCCAACTTTATAGGCATATCCTTAGCTGGTCAGGTTTCCCTCACTGGACTCTGGGTAGGACCATTAGTTAGCTCATGCTTTTTTTTTAACAACACACTGCATGCTAAGTAAAGTAAGAAATGGACCTGGATATTAGTCACTTAAGGGTATCTGTAGCTGCATGGACTCCTCCCCAAACTGTCTGCAAAACACACCTTTTTTTGACCTCAGTTTGTTCATGGCTGCTCCTCAAAAGACTGGAAGGTTAAGAAAGTCAGACAGTATTTATGTGGAAAGAACTAAAATCCTGACTCTTTAGTCTGTCACTGAAACCAGTACAAAACTGACCCAAAGAAAAAATGATGGGTCAAATTTCTAAATATAAAATTTTCAAATATAGTATAATTTCCTTTTCTCTAAAAAAAATCTTGTTTTCATTCTTTAAGCTCATATAATTTTCAATGGGTATAGGAACTGGTGCTAAGAAAAATGTTATATGGATCACCCAAGACCTGCCTAATTTTGAAAGTATTTTTTTCTATCACTGTTGAATAAGTGTATTGTTTGGCTGATTTTTTCCCTTCTTTAAAATAAAATGATGAGCAAGCAGCCTAACAGTCAGGTATCTCTATACCTATGTCTCATACAGGGAATTTGATTTTCATCAGCAAACCCTTTTATTTCTTCAACAGGAAAACATTTAGTGTAGCTGATTCTCAGAAGCCTAAGGTATGTTATTCATAAATTCGAAACATTTGAAGACATTTAATTGAAGAATATAGCAAAAAAATTACATGCAATGATTATGGATTTGATAAGAAGTATTGGTTGAACATCAACTATATATCAGGCACTACAAGGGATATGCCCACGGCCATACCACCCTGGTGTCTGATCTCAACAGATCTTGGAAGCTAGGCAGGGTTGGGCCTGCTTAGTATTTGGCTGGGAGACCACCTGGGAATACCAGGTGCTACAGGCTTGGGAGGAGGACCCAGCAGCCCATTCCTGAAACAATCAGCCATTAAAAATCCTATGAATAGCAGAGAAGCAGTCACAATAGTGTCAGGCATAACATAGTGCTGGGTAGTTTTGTCTGTTGCACGTAGGGTCACTATGAGTTGGGCCCGACTTGATAGCATCTAACAACACGAAATATAATCAGTTTCCTCTGCATAGAATCTCATAATAAAGTGGAAAGAGAAGTTCCAGAAAGTACAAGGCAATGTGGTGAGTCCCTTCATTCCTCTCCACAGCTCATCCTATGCCAAAAAGAAATAGCATCCTCATCTAGTCAAGTCTTTCATTAGATCTTCATACTGAGTCCCACGGCCTCCAGGAGGCCATTATGAATGTTGCAGGGACTTAGGGAAATATTTGATCGGCTATATGTGGCCAGAGTGAATAGCTTTCTGGACAAGGTAAACAGAAACAAGAAGCCCTTGGGTCTCTGAAAGAAGGGTCATAATTTTCCAGTTTGTCATTTCTAAATAGGATGGGGAATACAATGAAAACTGGTTTCCTCAACCTGGTCCAGCACTGTGTCTCTATGCCCCTGACATGATGGGAGAAGGAGACAGAAGCCAACACTTTAGCAGTGTTTGATTTTTAAAATTTATCTATATTGGGTGTTCTCCAAAGGTCCCTCCTATGACCACTGTCTCTCATACACTATCCATGTAGCACAAGAGTCCATCTAGTCCAATGTTAGAATGAGCTACACAGAAATGCAATGAGTTGAATAGTCATTCATTTGACTACCTCTTATATTTATTCACTTTGGGTCAAAAGTATTTTCACTGCATGTTGTTCAACCGATCCCATGAAAAAAACTGTATGAGGCTGGATCACCCATATCCACACATCATAAATATGTTTATTCCTTCAAGGAGAGTTTGAGCTTCTGATCTTAGGACTTGTTTTTTATTCAGTATTTTAGATCCATGGAAATCCTTCCCTTTCCCTGAGTTTTCCTGTGCTTTTGCAGCTTTGCCCATCCTGATCCCTCTACTGGAAAACCTTTGTGTTTCTAAATTTTCAGTTTCTAAATTTTCAAAATCACACTCTTCAGAGTCCAGCTTAAACAGTACTACAATCATGAAACCTTCCCTAATTTTAATGGGAAGAATTCCTATTTGTCAGTACTCTAATAGTTTGTATATTCTGTGGTATCTTCACATTCTGCCTGAGAGCATAGCTACTTGGTGTTTGTTCTTTTTCTCTTATCAGTTGCAGGCTCCTTGAGAAGATCAGACAATACTTAAGCAAGGCCTTCAGGACAGAAGAGTTTGAGGAGAGCACATCTGCTTTTGCTAACCATAAATCCTTAATGCCTGTCTTAGTATCAGAAACACAGTAGGTGCTCAATAAATATTTGTGCAATGATTAAATGGATGGTAGGTCTAACAAGCAAATGTACTTAACAAATATTGAATTAAACAGGAAGTTGAAGTTCAATTTGGATAACTTTAAACCATGAACCTTTAGCCTTCTCAGTTATTCACTATTTCCAGTTTGGGGAAAAAATTATATAGACATATATATATATGTCTATATATATTTTTTTAACCTGATCTTCCTCATCTCCTCAGCATTTCTTCTAAAAGCTTTTAGGCCTTTTGTGCTATTTCAGCAGTTATGCTTAATTACCTTTTATGTGTTCTGAGAACCTTAACACTGTCCAAAACATTTAAGAAGTGGCCTTTGTTCACTTAGGTGGAGCACATCATATCTATCTTTTTAATTGGTTTGGGTTTTATTTCTTTTCTGGGAAGAAGTTATACATTTAGTTGTGAGAAATACCTCAGAGAAATAAATGGTGAGTTGAACTCACAAAGCCATGGTTTTGGCATCTTAGAGATAATCAGTGCATCTTTCTTAGGCCTCCAAGGCCTCAAGGTAAAGTGACTATGAGATAAGATGATACAAAGTTGAGTCTGGTACTAGACACTTTTAAAAGATTCTTCTGCCTATACACTTTATCTCAGTAAACTACTTTTGCTTAAGCTAATTTTACAAAGTGGAGGTGAGAGGAAGAATAAAGGACGTCATGAAAGAAATGGAGGTAGGATAGTTCACAGGAAGTTTTCATTCACTTTTAGCTCTAAAATTTAACTTCTGCCTCATGCTGCCTGTTCTAGAGTTAAGAGAAAAGAATAGTCTGTCCATAGGCCTTTGGCCACAGTTCATACTGCTGATGTTTATACACTGCATTTTGGCATCATTTCACAGATTGATCCTACCTCCTCCATCCCTAAAGTGAAACATCATTTGTTCCAGCCAAATTTCTCAGACTACTGCAAAGCTATAGAGTAGGTATGACTAGGGGTTCAGGGGATGTAGATTACTTGGAACCACCCCAAGTGGTAGAGCATGTATTTGACATGTGTGAGCCCCTGGGTTCAATCCCCAGGACAATAAATAAATAAATAAATAAATAAATAAATAAATAAATAACAAAATTGGTATGCTTAACTAGTCAGATAGCCCACAAAAAGTCAGGGTTATCTTGATAAACCTGTATTTCCCCTCCTAAGCTTTTATAGAGATCAGAATCTGGCTTGTTGATCTCCCATGAAAGAAGGGAAATGCTGTTTATCCTGCAATAAATATGACTTCATTTGATTATACCTTGTAGAAACCAAAAAATAAATTTAAAACATAAAAGGGATTCCCCCTTAAAATAAAAATGATGTCTAAGTAAGGTGAGTCCCAGATTGTAAGCCCATGGCTGGGCATGGTGGCACACCTTTCTTTAATCCCAGTGACTCAGGAGGATTACAAATTTGAGGTCAGAGGTAGCCTTTGTAACTTAGACTTTGTCTCAAAATACAAAGTAAAAAAATGGGCTGAGGGTATGGCTCAGTGGCTGAATGCTTACAAAAAGCATGCATGGGTTCAAACTCCCCAGTACCTAAAAAAAAAAAAAAAAAAAAAAAAAGAAAAGAAAAGAAAAGAAAAGAAAAAGAAAAAAGAAAAAAAGCTGAACCACTGGCCTTTTGTTATTTCATGGAATCTTGATTTCCTTGCAAGTAAAACACTTCAGTCTTAGTTTTCTTTCAAAAATACTTCCCATATTTTTCTATTTGGGTTTCATAGCAAATTGATTCCAGAACTGTGTGAAACATTCCTAAACTTTTCATCTTTATATCATCTACTATTTTACTTATACTACTAGTACTAAGTTACTCCCACTCCTCCTCTATTTTGTAAGCTCCATTTATAAAGAGAACTTGCCAACTCTGGGTGGGCTAATTATGATGTCTTCTTATGAAATTTTTTATTTTGAAAGATTTAGAGGTTTTGAGTCTACCTTGAAGGAAACTTCCATCATTGTTTTCTTTGACAGTATGAAACCTCAAACCATCCAGAGGCCTACTATTCGGTCCAATAGCCCAATGTCTGTATATATACATGAGGAAAAGAATGCCAATGTCTGTCTGAACAACAGTATGAAAAGTGAAGTGGAAAAGTGAAATATTGAGAAAGTGATGTTACCGTAGGGAAGTAAGGGGGCAAGAGTATTTTAGAAGAGTAAGAATCCTCTAAGAGTATTTTAGAATAGTAAGTGAATAAGAATAAGAGCAGATGAGGGTCAGGTAAAGGGGAGAAATAAAATTACTAAAGAAGTAAGAATGAGAAAAGGGAAAAAAGGGACTAATAAAGAGGAACAGAGAGAAACTGAATAAGAGAAATCAGATTCAGGCATTTTCTCCAGTCTCTAGCTCTAGTGACAATGCCCTTCATCAGACAGAGGAATTCTCTTCCTCTCCATCTCCTTTCTTCCCTCATGAAGAGTGAGCTTTCAGCTCTTCTTAGTTTCTGGCCCTCTCCTGCTCTTCCAGATGTCAAAAGAATAATTCAAAATGAAAAGTAAGGCACTTATTAGAAGCACATTTAGTTTAGTTGCTATGCATTTCTAGAAGCTATTTTTGTATTGCACTCGTAGTTTTTTGGTCGTGTAACTTCGTGGAACAAGGAAAATCACTACAAGGAATCTCATAAAAAATTATCAGAGCACTTTTCTGAAATAAAGACCAGTATCAAACAATACAGCCAAATGTAAATGTTCTGTGGATAAATGAGGAAAGTTATTGCTGTACTCTAAAACAGAAAAGAACCTTGAGTGAATGTGGCTCATCTGTCTACCTTTAGGGAAATGTTAATGCTATTTTTAAGTTTCTCCAGAGAATGGGCTCTTTCCTATGAAACCCACCACGATCAAGCAACATATTATGTTTCTTCCCAATAAAACTCTCAGTTTCACTGGATTCAAGCCTGGAGTATATACTATTGTTATTAGGTGCCAACAGAATGAAACAGTCCTGGACGCTCTCCCATACCGGGCACTATGTCAGTGCTTCTCTGCTAGTCACAGGGTTTTCAATGGCTGATTATTTTGGGATTGCTTCAGGAGTGGTCAGCCACATCCTGCTCCCATTTTTGCAGTGCTGGGGATCGAACCCAGGGCTTCAGAGAGCGCAGAGCAACATTTTACCAACTGAGAAAACGCTAGCCCAGCATGTATACTATGTTCCCATATAGTTGAACACTTCCATGTATTTTTTTTTAAGGAACGTGTCTGCAGTTAAGAACACCCAACACTAGATGGTGCGCCTGCAGCCATAGCCCTGTGGCATCCGATCCCGTCAGGTCTCGGAAGCTAAGCAGGGTCAGGCCTGGTTAGTACCTGGATGGGAGACC